>JAJONR010031950.1:0-20953 GCA_029582245.1 Solanum etuberosum
GGCCCCCCCCCCCCCCCCCCCCATTCAGTTGTTTAACCAACTTCTTTCTAGAACTATTTGAAGCATTCACCATACTTACTTGATTATTAATCACATTAGCAACATTTCTAACATAAGAATTTCACTTTCTCTATGCCAAGGGATAATATTGAGGCACTAAAAATTATCAGACTTCAAACTAGTCAAAAGAATGGAATTGCAAACGAACAAGTATATTTTCCCCTTCAAGAACCAAACTGGAGTCAAAAGTAAATTTAAACCATACGAATGGGAAAGATCTTTCCAGACATTGAAAAGCAAGATACAAGTAGCATTAGCTTTGATTCTATTGTTTGATGAGAGCACTTAACTTTTGAGAAAAAGCACTCAATGGAGTACAATAGGTTTAACAGTAAATCAGACCAGCACTGCCAATAAGTTTCTGATGTAAGAATCAAAAGTACAGACAACATGTATCTTGTGTGCAATATTTATCTATTAGAATGGACTTAGATTCCAATCCACTAAAAGACACTCTAACTTTGACATAGAAATAGTATCTCTAGCACCAGCAAAACTGAAACCAAATCTCTAGCTAGGCCATTTTACACATAGGAAACAACTACATTGCTTTTCCAGCAAAAATAGGTTTAGGAGGGGACAACGACCTAATTTCAGGTGCAGATGTTGGAAAAAGTATGTTGAGTTTATGCATTAAAATATCAGCCCTTGATGGAATCTCATTCAAAAGAAATTGCTGAACAATTGGTTTCTTAAACCAATCCAGGACCGCATCTCCTGGGGCCCTCAAAACAACCTTACTAACCTCGAAGGGTGATTCCACCGAGCTTAACATCTGTGCCACCACAATTTTCAAAGTTGGTCCAGTAACCAATTTGATCCGCCTAGGGACAACACCATAATACAACATCCGTTTCCTAAACCTATGAAGCGTATGTACCACTGCAACGAGAGCTGCTCCCACTGACAAGTTTCTAACATCAAGGGACCAGGCAATATGTTGATCAAACACTATAGCCTTGGGGAAAAGCTTGTTTTCATATGCAACTTTCCATACACAACGAGCACGATTTATTTGTCCCATGAGAACAAGATAGTTGAGGAGAACATTAACAAAATACCTTGAAGCTCCTTCTTCCAGCTCATAATCAATGCCTTGGAAGAATTCCCTTACAAAAGTCAAAACTGGTTGTGTCCTCTGCTCTGGCCCAGTAAAGAGCCCACACATGAAAGTGTGAGCCTTATGTCTTGTAGCACTCAAGATTGACATTAAATGCCTCTCATTGTTCTCATCTTGACATCTTACTAAATGTGCTAAAATTGAAGTGTAAAGAATGAGGTCAACTTTGGCAGCAGAGTTCACATATGTTTCAAGGAGAGGCTTGGCTTGCTCGTACACCCCGTTCTTCATGCATGATTCAAAAAGCTGCCGGATAATGAAGTTATTTGTCCTGATGGCTGATGAACCCATAAACCGTAGCCACCTTAAAGCAAGATCAACAGAACCATCTTTAATGTAAACCATCAAAACATCACTAGCATTCACATCAACTGAATATCCCATGGCCTTCATTTCCAGTAAAATCTTTGCAGAAACGTCCAAAAGCTTCTTTTTGGCAAGAAGGGTTAGCAAGGCTGTATAAGTACTCAGTCCTGGTCTCAGACCTGCATTTGTCATTGAGTTATAAAGCTTCATTGCAGCATCTACCTGACCAGAAGCAGCATGCATCTCCAGGAGAGAAGAATATGTGGACGGAGTGGGCAAAAATCCCGCCTTTTCCATATCTGAGAAGACAGACATTGCAACATCAAGCTTCCCAGATTTTGCATGGGACTCAACAATCATGGTGTACAGCCCATAGTTAGGTCTAAACCCTGATTTTTTCATTTCATCCCACAGCCTTAGAGCAGTCTCTAGTTTTCCAGCTTTCACAAAAGACTCAATCAAGGATACGAACATAGTGGCAGATGGCCTGAACCCAAAACACTGCATTTCAGTATATACCTTCAGTGATGTGTCCAACCTCCCAGCTTTACCCATAGAATCAACCAGCGAGGCAAAGATCCCAAAACCTGGTCGGAAGTTGTTCACCTTCATCTGTTGGAAGAGCTTGAACGCTGCATCAAGGCGTCCTGACTTAGCTAGACTTGGAATCATTAACTCATAACTCGATGCATCTAATGAACACCCAGCTTTTTCCATGTTCTCATATATCTCAAATGCCTTATATGGCAAACCATTGTTTAAGAACACGGTGATAAGGGAATTGTACGTCCCAGTGTCAACTATGCAACCAGACTCTTGAATTTTCTTAAAACAACAGAATGCTACCTCAAATTTCTCTGCCTTAGCTAGGTACTGGATGACTCGATTATACGCATTAAACAAAGACGACGCCCCATTCTCGCCTGAATCAAGAACCATATCATCGAAAACCGATTGAATTCCATCAAAATCTCTACTTTGGTTCAATTTATCAAACAGTGTGATATAACATGCATCATTTGGCTTATACCAAGGTTGTCTCTTTGCCCACCGAAACAAACTCAATGAAGCATCACTATCTTCCATAACTTTCAATGCTTGCATAATATGAGTCATATTTGGTATAAATTGGAGCTTATCCAATTGGGTCTCCATTTCAGGTCCCCATCTCCACCTCTTCACTATCTCAACAAGCTTTGCTACTGCGGAAGCATTCAAGATAGGCTTTTTCAATCCACCCACCATTACATGGTCATCCATCCCCGGCTCAACCGACCTTATTCCCTTCCCGGAGTAAATGACACTCCCTGATTCATCCAGATATTCTACATCTTCAGTCCATTCATCACCGTTCTTCCCAGAACAGTAGTATCTAGAATAAAAGTAAGGTTCTTTAACGTTGAAATTACACGACCCAGCAGTGTTCCGAAATGGATGATAATTCCGATAGATTTCGACTAAGTTCCGGGTATGTTTCAAGTTTCTATAAAACAGAAGCATTATATGGGAGTGAGACGGAGACAGAGGCAGAGACCGTGGGGAAAGTAATTAGGGTTCCGGCGAAAATGGGGTAAGGGTTTAGGTCGGTACATATGCGGCGGCGGCGGGGGTTCACTTGCAATGCTGAATAGTCCACTGAGCTGGTGAACCTGAACCTATTTGAGTTGGTACGAAGGAAAACGTATTCTTCATCAGCGTCGGAGGAAGAAGGTCCCTAGAACTTAGCACAAACGGGTCGGGTCAATATTTTCAATGATTAAAATATTCACTTTCCATTTTAGTTCGTTTAAGAAAGAATTTTTAATCTAACTTTCCACATAATATGTTTTAGATTACATATTTAAAAAATTTATACGTTTAAAACTCTCTAGTCTATTTTACTTTTTTTATATTTTATGTCAAGTCAAAATCAGACAAATTATATATATATATCTTTTGTAAAAATAAAATTCCATCTTACATTTTACCACACATATAGATTACTTCTTTGTAATTGTTTCCATAAACATTTAGCTGAATCGAATGTTCACATACAAATTATCATGCTTAAGTAATTTCAAGTATATATTAGAGAACTAAGAATTAGTGGAAATTGAGAACTATGCCACAATCAGGTCGATTGGATTGGTGTAACGGTTGTTCATGTTATGTTATGACAAACTATGGTGTATGTTAGACAGCTAAGTTGGTGATGTTGGAGGACTCATTTCTAAGGCGTTCTGATTTAACATTTGCGCTACAACTTTTTTGTCTAAGGTTTGTATAACAAGTGCGTCTTTTATTTTTATACAACAGTGGCTAAAGAAAGACAAAAGGATCTCAGTCAAGGTATGCAGTGGAAATGGTTCCATTTCAAAACGTGATGACATAAGATGGCCATCTTTAGCTCTTTCTACATTAGAAATGTGAGCGAAAGATACACAGGCCATACAACTCTACGCTCATGGAGCATCACCTTTAACTCTCTTCGAAATGGCAATGACGCTGAAGTTCATTGAGTCTGGATTTTTTTGCATCATCTTTTGTATAACTTTAGCAGCATCCTGCAAGAGTCGAGAATTAGGTAACGATTTAAAAGAATAATATACTCCACACAACAGTCTACACAAAATTTTAGATAACTCTATGGTTGCACCAATAATAACAAGTGTTATTTGCCAAATCATTGTTTCATACACATTCTGACCTTGATTCATCACTTAAATGTTGTGAATTTAATATGGTTAACGGCTCCTCCGGGAAGAACATATTGGAGTATGCTGTTCGATTACTTAAATCAGCACCCTGAATGAGTATCAGATGTGTTTGTTCTAAAGTTGATACTAATGTTTTCTGTGAAAAGGACTTTTATCATGGACTTGTAAAAGGGCAGGTTTGCATCTACAGGGGAAACACTATGGTCAGCAATTCTCAAACACCTTTTATTGTATTTCCCCGTCTCAATTTGTCTGCTAGAGAGTTTTCAGATAGTGAGTACTTGCTTATTATTTGTTTTTCATGTAGAAGTGTGTCTTCAAAGCCCAGATAAGTGAAAATTGTGTAGACTACCAACATGTAGGTTCTAACTGATCTCATGGGGTCAAAGAATTCAGGTTGTGGTGGATGAAGTGAATACAAGCTGTGGTCGATGAGGTTCAGATTGACATGAAATCTGGGTTTCAGGCCGATTTTCACTCACTGTTTGGTCTAACTTTCGGCAGCCACTAGGTTTCAAAAAGGAAAGAAATATGGAATGTTACCTGTAACAGGCTGCTTGGAGTAGATGCACCATGTGAAATTGGTCCGGACTTCCTTCCATCAAGTTCATAGAGTTGTCCTGCAACGTGACAAGTTTATGCTACTTCTCATATTCTGTATAATAGCTTAAGGTGCAAATATGGGATGTTAAGGTTTAATATAGTCGATAATCACTATATAAATGCAACTTGTTCACTAATATACAGCCTCCAATTGTATGTTCAATGCGACCATATGCTTAAATTGTGCTGTCATTTCTCTCCATCTGGTCATTCTCAAACATAGAAAAAGGAAAAAAAAAGTAGCCAAAGCTATTTGTGCATTTCATAATGTAGAATTAGGTCCTTATGCAGTCCAAAGAGAAAGATAGAATGTTACCATCAACACATGTGAAGCAGATGAAATGGGTGTCCACATTTACTGGAACCTGCAAAAAGAATTCACCAGATTGATGCATACTATTAACAGACATCATTAAATTGAATATGATCTGTAGTTGCATATAATATACACTAGATTGTTAAGCTAACTGTCATTTTCACTATACAAAAGCTGATATGAAGGAGGTCATGACCTTAAAATTTCATAAGAATCACTCTATTTGAATCTATACACTCAAAGTGGTAGAGGAACTGATCGAAGTTCGAACAGAAGGATGGTTTTGCTATCTTAGTAACCAAAGTTTAAAAAGACTAACTATTGTGCAATTAAATTTTGTTCAAAAACTATGAGCATGAAAGTGCTTCCTCGCACGAACAAAGGCGTCAAGTTCTATGAGGTGCACTTTGCAAATAAACCTGGACTTTTTAGCCGGCATACAAACACATAAGTCGTGTCTGTGATGAACAAGGCAAGGACATGGAGACAGTAAGTTGAAACTACAGGGCATGGCAAGAATTGACCAGTATACTGCAAAGATCTTATAACAGAGCCTCAACAGCCGAAACTGTCAAAAGCAGAGAAAATTTACATATTCCATAATCCATAGCTTGATAAGAGAAGCCAAGTAATAAGCAGATCAACAAAACTAAAACACAATATTAATTCTATTTATTCAAATCTATTTCAATATCACATCGCATGCCCATTTGGTTGAAAGTTACAGGACATGTGTGTACAAGAAATAGAAAAAAGAAGGGCATAATACATAAATATGACCCTTAACTTGGCGTCAATTGACAATTATGACCTTTAACTTTGGGTGTGCACAAGTAGACACTTAAACTTGTATAAAATTGAACAAATAGACACATTCGTCCTACATGACACCCAACATGGCAATTGTGTCCTACGTGGCGTCCTACGTGTACTATGCCATGTACGATAAGTGTGTCTACTTGTTCAATTTTATAAAAGTTTAAGTGTCTACTTATGCACACTCAAAGTTAAAGGTCATAGTTGTCTGTTGACGCCAAGTTAAGGGTCATATTTATGTATTATGCCAAAAAAGAAGTGTTGCCAAGTTATCCAAATTCCAAGATGGTATTAACACATATCTGTGTCCCTAGATTTCAAGGTCCAACCATTTGTGTTTAATTCGGTAATGGTGTGCACTTAAAAAAACTTCTCAAGAATGACATTTAGCATGAGAATCGCCTCATTGTTGATAAAATATTTGTAACTACACTTGAATTTTTTTTTTTTTTTTGCAAGAACATTAACACATTTCTTTATTGGTCCTCAACCACCTTCTAGAATTGCAGACTATCCCCAGTTGTTTGTTTACCATAGCAAAATCTTTTGAACTACATACTGATGAAGTAATTTCTCAATTGTGGTAATAATACAGCCAAGTTTTGAATGTCTCAGCAAAATCAATGTGTAGGCCCTTAAATTAACTAGAAACAAAGTCAAATTTCAATTGCATCTTATGCAGGTTCAATATGCACCAATAATAGTTTTGATAAAGCTATTTGTAGAATTCGCCATATTCGGCTTGTTTATTAATCACATTAGCAACAGTTGAAACATACACTTTCTCTAGGCCAAGGGATATTGAGGCACTATACATTATCAGACTTCGAACTAGTCAAATGGTTCAAATCGCACAAGAAAAAGTATATTTTTTCCAAGAATATGCAACAGGTTTACATGAAAAGAAAACTATCATTTTATATCTACAATTGGTCGCATCTTCACTACATTATTTATTTAGAAAAATAAGAAGACACGTGAACTCTAACCTCAGTGTCACCAGCAGTAGCTGCTACTGAATGAGCAACCTCTATTTCTCTATCACTTTCAAGGAATGAAGCACGCTGCATTTTATACGCATGCTAATGAGCTTCGTGAATACTAGGAAATGTTATGTCAGTAACCAAAATGAATACCTCCATTGGGTCCATGCATGCAGTTGATTTAAAGAACTTGTCCAAGAATGAGCCCTCATCTAGAGCACAAAAAGAAGTATTGGCATCGTGAGATAGATTGGAACAGGAATGGGGTAGGAATCATGTGGAACTAGACTTAGAGATGGAGTTGCACGAGTAAAAGAAATTGATGATAGATTATCTTATTAAGACTAGTATAGGAAGATGAGATCATCAACACCATTCGTATGTTCAGTAAACAAGATTAAATAAGGAAACTAAAACTAGATTCTAGGAAGATATGGATATCCTGGTCCAAGGGAACTTTACGAACATATCTCTAATAGGGAGGTCCAAACAAACATGAGGAGAGAATATAGTGGTTTCTAACAACTAAATTGGGAATATGGTTATGGTACCAAAAATGAAAAAGGTTGAGTTTGCCTAGGTGACTTATTATTCAGTTGTAGACTTGTTTACCTGTATTCTGTAAAGTGTGAGAATTTAGAGACTTCTAGTTTTAGAGAACTTATAATTCACCTTAAAGTAAAAATTATTAATTGGAATCACGACTTCGAACTGCCGCAAACAAAAACTGGTATGTAAGTGAAGGGTAGAGGGACGGGGCCATTATCCATAAAATATCGAACTGTGACCAAACTGGCCCCTGGGAATTTTATGGTTAAGAAAAAAATAATTGGAATGACATGAACCTGAATGTAGTAGAATCAATATAAAAGATTCATATAGTTGATTCCAACTAACACAGGATACAGCTACAGTTAGTTGATTGACTAAAAATGTAAAGGTCATTTTCAAATAATACATTCTTGAGAATAAGTTGTGATGTAACCAAAAAACCCAGTTCCTACACTACACATCTCTTGTAGATGATAAATGAAGCCCTTAAAAAGCAAAAATCAATATATTAGGTAACTTCCCAGTTAAGAGAACACAATGTGATCATAAGGAATCCAATGCACTTGTCTTGGTAGTACTCTATATTTGATGCAAACAATAGATATTTACATGCAAGAAAATTAAAATGACCTACCAAGTTTTATCTCTGAGGTAATATTCCCAATAGCATGAAGTAGACCAATTGTTCCACATGCATTTCCCACTGTTTGTTTCATGAAGTAAATGGTACTGGTGGGGTCCTGCACCTGCACTCAACTCTCATGAATAATTCCTAATTCAAAATTATGCAGCAAACAAGATAAGATACATGTAACAGTGAAAACACTCATACGTTGCAATACCACTCAGTCAAAGAAAGGGGAGGAAGAGATTGACAAAGATGTCAAGGAAATATTTTCAGAGAAGAGAATGATGAATTGATGATTGCATTAAATCCAATTTAGCACCAAATATTTATCATATTGCAATGTTTACCAACTCATTCAAGTGGGATGAAATAGTAGCTGATTCAGATAAAACACAACTTAGAAGAACTGATCAAAGATTGATAGTAGCAAGAAAAATAAGATAGGGTAAGATCAAAGATCCAACTCCCAAGCAGATGCTACATGTGTAGAAAGGAGGCTGGAAGTAACAGACAACTATTCCTTCACTGTGAGGTGGCCTCAGACATATGGAACATGTTTTTTTTGTCTCAAATGGACCACACCCCCATTTCAGTTAAGGATGCTTATGAGAGTTGGAGCCAATGGAGAGTTGACAAAGCCATCAAGAAGATCTGGAACATGGTTCCTGCTTTTCGTGTATCTGGTTAGAGAGGAAAAGGGGATGTTTTGATGGGGAGTCAACTCCTTTAGGTGTTTTGAAGGCTAGGTGTATTTCTAATGTGTTTAGCTGGTCCACTTTGCATCCTGATATTAATGCTGAACATCTTCTGGACTTTATTAGCTCTCTAGTTCTGGCTTAGGTAGAATTTGTACAGCCAACCTGTCATTTTTTGTAAGCTCAGTTGCCATATCTAGTAACTATTGCATCTTCTTGATGCTTTTATTAATATCACTTACTTCATAAAAAAAAAGATACTGAGAATGTCGGCTCCCCTACATCTAGAATAGGAGGTCATGCAAGACAACTGCCTACTCAGCCAGCAAGTAAAGCTTCCAATTAAACTAAAATCTGTCCAAGAGGATTAACAATAGACAATGTTACATGATGAACTACACAACAGTGAAGCAGATGCAAAGACATTATCAAGTAACAACCAACTCAGAACAGCAACGTTCATTATTAAGAGACATCACAACATGGCCAACCAAATAACTGTTACGGGCATAATAACTTAACGTGTGTCGAATCGAAATATGAGCAGAAGTGACATGAAGTTCCTGAATTCTGTAAATACAGCATTCACCAGTAAGAAAAATCAAAGGGTGGTGATGGAAGCACTGCAGTCATAATCTAATAACAAGATATAGTTCATAAAGATATGGTCATGAGCTCATGAAAGTCACCTTTGTTTCACTGTCTTGCTGTACTCTCTCTGCTTCACTCTGAAAACACATGGCATGTAATTAATGAACTAGCATCAAACTAGAAAATCAAATCTTATTTCTTTGTTACAACAAACCTGTGATGTTAGAGGATAGAGAAACAAAACAGCAAGGACCGGCTTAGGCACCATTCCCAAAAG
Source organism: Solanum etuberosum (assembly GCA_029582245.1). Taxonomy (NCBI): domain Eukaryota; kingdom Viridiplantae; phylum Streptophyta; class Magnoliopsida; order Solanales; family Solanaceae; genus Solanum; species Solanum etuberosum. The sequence continues at coordinate 9,644 of JAJONR010031950.1, forward strand.
TTCTTCATCCAACCCATAAACATCATAGCACTCTACCTCATCCGGTGGAACACCACGACCCCAAAGGAACTGCTCAATTAAGCAACAAAAAAAAAAAGAAGCATAAAACAAAATAGAGTCAATAAATTACATTATCTAAATTTCTCGAGCTAAGGTTCTATAAAAACAGCATCTCTACCTCCCTCCAAGATAGGATAAGATCTGCGTACACTCTACCCTCCCCGGGGAGCCCACTTTGTGTGGTTATACTAGCTATGTTGTTATTGTAAATTACACTAAGTAGGTTCATTTCAGAAAAAATGAGATCAATCAGCTGATTAAGGTGAAAGAAACTTACCCTAATCATTCCAATTAACACCTGAGCTGATCAACTTATTAAACGTGATAATTTTTTCATACGGAAATCAATATATTTAGAAGTTAATTCAATGAATTCTATAATGCGTGACGAATTGAGGAAAAAAAATCAGCAAACTCCATGTTTTTTCTACCAAATGAAACCCAGAAAAGATTTAAGTGGAGGAAATGAAAATATCGAACAGATTGAAAAAAAGTAAATAAGATACAAAAATGAAAAAGAGGTACCTGATTCATGACATCAGGATTAGCTTCAAGAGGAAGCCATTTCTTAGCAATGTCGGCCATGGATTCCTTCTACTTCTCTTAGCTCTTGTTACTGTGGGAACTCTGAAGCGGTCTCTTCTTTATATATGTTTTGGAAAACTATAAACTTACTCATACACGTGTGACTTATATAGGCCAAACTAATATGTCTATGGTTGGATGGTTTGATTTGACACGAAATTTAAAAAAATAAAATTTATATTCTAAAATAAATTTTAGATATTTATGTAACTATGAATTATATCTAAGACAAAAAGAAGTATATTAAAATTAATTTATTTCTAATTATAAGAAAATGACATAGTTTTTTTATTTTTAAACACACTAAAAAGTAACAAATTAAATTGATTTGATGTAATTGTTCGAAGATGTTTGGTAATGCATATTAAAATTCAACTAATTCAAATTAGCGTTCATTTCCTTTTATATAGATTTGATTTTCCTTTGAAAGATGCTCCTTTTTATTGGAGAAACATCAAAAGTATTCAAATTGGAAATATGCAAATGTGTACGTATATATATAGCTTTAGCTAAATGTTCATTTCCCTCTTACATGTTGCCTCTTGTGATAATGCATTCCCAAGTTGGAATTTGAATGTTGTTTGTGACCTCTGTTTTGTAAGTGATTTAATAGAAGCTAATTTTGACAAGAGAGAAAAGAAAGGGGAAAAAAACCCAGTACTTTGTTACAAGCACAGACACAATGGGCAAATCCTGATGAATTAGATATATAAATGGGGTACTTTATTTTGGTTTTCGTTATGAATGATCAGTTTATCTATTTTGGGTGAGTTACAATCTTTTCATTCACCCTTATACTGAGGTTTTCTCCTCTCAACAAATGCAGCAAGGCCTTCTACGCGATCCTTTGTATCTAACAGTTGTTCATAGCAATCCCACTCCAAAGCTAAACCTGAGTCTGTATCTAGCTCTACTCCTTGGTCAATCGCACGTTTTGCCATCCTTAAAGCAAGCGGACCCTGTCAGAGAATATATGTCAAACACTTCATCGAACGCATTATGGCCATTCAACTTGGGACAAGAAGAGCATATATAGGTAACAGGGGGGAAAGGAAAAGGATAAAGAAAGGCTCTATACATAAGGAAAGAATTGGATTTGGTAGCTACTACCATGTCTTATCCGCACAGGCTTGACTAGTATCAGTAGAACCTTTTTCGATAAATGAGCATCTAGGATGGAAAGCATGTGGAAATTATTAAATGTTGCTTTTACTTGGTTCTTTTTACTCAGCCTTAGCTCCTTAATCCAACTCAAAATCATTTCAATCCATACGGAAACCAGAAATATTTAGAAGCTCATGAAACAGAAAGGTTTCAGCTCGCATGAAGAAAACTTATAAAATGCATCAAAAAGGAAGAAAGGGGAAAGAACAATAGAGCAATATTTGTTGGCTATGTGAACTTGCCAAAAAATAGCTAAGAATTGAAAAAAAAAAATTGGGAAAACAACAAAGAAATCCAAAGCAACCAACTATTGGTATAATAAATGAGCGCGCACCTAAGATAAAACGAGATGGGAAAAAGGAAAAAGACAAAGGCAGAAAGAAAATCTTTCACAAAAAATGAAGGTGCACAAAGAGGAAAACAAACAAGCATAGGATTAGCAAATGCCATTAACATAAAGGGTCCAAGGAAGATGATGAAACTCCAAAGAAGAGCTTTAATATCATTCAAAAATGCACAAAAGAAAAGAAAGAGCAGCAAGAAACATACTTGATGGCCTTGAAGGGTGTTATCTTATAAAAAGTCAAAAGGATACAAAAAAGTACTCGTGCCAGAATTAATTCTAATGAATCTTTAGATTACTGGCAATTATCTGTGTACGGTACAGTGTGGATATCTTTTTTATATATAGGAAGTGTAGTCCTTTTATGTTTCTTTTTTTTCTTCTTAGTTCCTGACTAAATTGCTATTGGAAGTCATAAAGGGTGCCACACTGGATAAATACATCAAACATGATTTATCTCAATAACTAATGTCTAACCTTCTGATTAATATCCCTAGCAAGTTCAAGTGCCTTGAGACGAGCCTCACCAGCAGGAACACAGTAATTGACAAGCCCTGCATGACATGTATTTTTCATTCTAAGAACCTGGAAAAGAAAACCATAGGAGAGTGGAGACCAGGGTCCAAAATTCTAGCATAGGCAAAAAAGTTAGAGGATCTCATTCTATCCTGCCTAAACCTTGGCGGATGATGTTATCCACCAGTACTGTGGGAGCATGCAGGTAACCCAATGGAATTGTCGAGGGGTTTGCAGACATCACCTTCATTTTTGTACTGATAAGACAGAGAGAAAGAGGGGGGAGTTTGGGAAAGACAAAGGAGCTCTGTCTCTTGACAAATGAGCTATGACAAGTCATACACGTACCAATTGATCCAGCATCTTTCCCACTTATCTTTCGTCCAGTAAATATTATATCTTTTGCAATTGATTTTCCAACCAATCTAGGAAGCCGTTGTGTTCCTCCTGCTCTGTAAAGTACAGTATGGAATAAGAGGGTAGCATTAAGAAAACATCTTAGCATGAAGAATATTTAAAGCAACTTCTGAAGTTGGAAACTAATGAATAGTAAAAATGCTGAAGTGACTGCAAAATAGTGGAAATATCCAGCTGATCTGATAGAATTAGAACATAACACATCCTTCACCGAATTCATGGATTTTGTATAAGCAAACATATAATGTGTAATTGAGCATACCCTGGTATTATAGCAAGCCCTGTTTCAGGTAAGCCCATCACTGCATCTTCACCTGAGTAACACCACATCATCAAACTAGAGAGAAAGAAAGATAAAATATGGCATAAACTCAGAAGTACAAGAAGAACGCACCACATATCCGGATATCACAAGACATTGCCATTTCAAGTCCCCCACCCAATGCTATACCCTCAATGGCAGCAATTGTAGGGATATGAAGAGCCTGAGTAAAAGAATATTTACTCAAAAAGAGAAAAGAAAGGAGGATATGTACAACTGACTCATTTTATGGTTGTTAAAGTAATAAGTGAGGAAGAAGAAATGAGATACAGTATGATGTCATGAACCAATAATTTTGAATGTATAAACTCATAACCTCTTCTTTTCATCCAAAAAAAGAAAAACAACTTCTTTAGCTTTAAGACTCTATGATCTTTAATAATATTAAAAGAAACAGCATTACAAGTCACATACCTCCAAAAAGGAAAATGTTGATCGCAAAGTGCTTACAAAATCCTGAACTTCTGAAAGAATCATAGTTTTTCGTTCCTGCGTAGCAAATGCCAATCAAGTGGCTATCAATACGTACAAAACACAATATGAATAACAAACAGTAGAAATACTACTACAGTAGTGCATAAATCAGCATCTGATACCAAATATCAGCCTATTCAATCGTATGACAAACTAATCCTAAATCCAATCCCCACAAAGAAAACCGCATCTGCAAGGATGTTTTCAACCACACAGAGGATGCACTTATGAAGTCCAGAGAGATCAAACAACAGAGAACTTATCAACATGAAAATTGTATGTTTGGCAGATGTTTCCTAGCTTGTGATTTTCATTTTTTTTTCTTTATCAACATGGCATGCTATACAAATAAGCGAAAAGTTGTAGGTTCGGCAGATGTCTCCTAGCTTGTGAAATTTATAATTGCTTTTCCTATCAACATGTCATGCCATTCAAAAATGCTATCATTTGGAAGACAACATGACACTACAGAGACAACCCACGAAAACAGCTAACATGAAATGTGAAAACAGATAAAACATTTCTTATTCTAAAACTTGGAGCCTTTAGTTTTTACAGTTCAGGTGCTTCCCAAAGCAAACTTTTTTGTTATAACCATCGTTTTAGGGCCAGCTTACGCGCACCTCAACTAATTCCACGAGATATCTGTCCCCTCACACCAGCAACAGATAACAGGTAACTAGGACAGGTCAGAGAAATCACCTAGTGTTTTTGTCAATGCTGGGTTTGAACCTAAGACCTCATGATTCTCAACCACTTCATTAACCACTAAGCCACAACCTTGGGTGCCAAAGCAACTTATTAGTTACTTTTTCTTTATTGATCATATTGTAAATAGGATTCTTTTTGTTCTTTTTTGATATAGTAAACTACACCTTTTGACTTGAACCCACAATTTTCATGGTTGAAAAATGACACAGAAAGAAAGATTTAATATTTGCAAGTTTGTTCACAAGAAATATGCATTGTTAAAAAAAAACATAGCATAAGGGAAGCTGTTGTACCTTCAAATCAGCTCCAGCACAAAACACTTTAGGAACCGAACTGCAGATCATCAAAACATTTGCTGAACGTTCATTACTCACAGCTTCAAACGCTTGCTGTAATCCTCTAAGCATATCCTTCCCAATCGCATTTCTCGCCTCAGGTCTATCCAATTTAACCTCCAAAATCCCTGTAATTCACCCGCCAAGCCTCTATAACCAAATTTTTTTTTAAGAAAAAAAATTGTTTGATTCCACAAATAGCTACAAAGGAAGTAATAAAGTGGAATTACCGGAATCAGAATCAGAAAGTCTTTCCAATTTGACGGATTCAGAAGCCGACTGTATGATTAGAGTTCTATGACTCTGAAACTGCCATTTTTGGACTCCATAGCTGGAGAAGTAAGAGTTGGAGTAGGGTTTTGATCGCTTCAAGCATTGTTGTCCGACGGATTTAGCTATGGCTACAAATGCAACAACCATTGCCGGAGAAATTAATCGTAGAGAAATTTATTTTCTTCTCTTTGATTTATATATTTTGCATTAAGGGCAGACAGCAAATCTAAATTTAGTCTCTGTATATTAATTTCAATTAATATTATCACATTAAATAATAGATTTGAGAAATGATTATTGAAAAAATAATTTTGATACTTCAAAAAGAAGTGTTTGTATTATTATCTTGATTAATTTTTTAATATCTTGGTAATAAATATTTAATATATTAATTATTCTAATATTTCCCAACTTTTTATGAATTATCCTAATATATTTTTAATGACTATTATAGTCTTAAATTGACAATTATCTTTAATACCAATTCTAAAATCCCTATCTTTGGCCTCTTTATTGTCATTACTCCTCCTCACATTTGCTCTTTTCTAATTATCAATTAATCTTATTTTTAACCATAGCTTTGGGCCATGAAATTCAATACTGACCTTTATTAGTGAAATTAAAAAAGTTTTGTATAAATTAATAAAATAGTAAGGTGGCATCTCTATCCAAAAGATAAAGATTGACACACTAATTTTCTCTTTTCCATTTATTAAATGATTTTTTGACCCTGCTAACTAAATTGCGTGTCCTAAATGGTCTTGAAATCTATCATAGAACCCCCAAAGGTGGTATTTTGTCAAGGATGCATAGTGGTAATATGTTTTTTGAACTTTTCAAAAATATCGTTAAATAATATTAATGAGGAATCATTTTGTTTACATGCTAGTTATGCATGAATTGTTTATATGGCGAATAATAATAAATAAATTGTTATGCAATAAATAATACATAAAATCTCATGTATTATTCATTACTTTTTGTAAAGTAAAGAAGGAATTTTATATAAAAGTTTGCATTGAATCATATAAAAAGATGAACATCAAGGACTTTCAGTACAAAGATTATAGAATATTTATTGATGAATTGTAATCTATACTATACAATATGAAGTATAATATAATGCTTTATATGAACAAAATGAACTACAACTCAATCAACAAATATGATTCCTTCTTATAACTGCTTCTAACTAGCTTCAACTATCATAATCGGCTTAATTACTTATATGGCTTTTAGCTATAGAATATTTGAAAATTAATTGATTTTGTGTATCAAAGAGTGCCTTTTTTTAACTTGAAGTAGATCAAATCATTCTTATATCATTCACAAATGAACAACTTTTAGAAATATACTTTAAGCAGAACTTAAGTCAAACTTCAAATTATAAAAAATAAAAAAAGGATCAAGAATGTCTTAGGCACAAGCCTTTTGTTCATACTCACAACTGAAATCCTCAAAGTTGCTACTAAATTTCTCATATTCGTTTTCAAAATTAGGAAGTGTGAAATTTTGATTTCTTATATTTACTTGTTTATATATTGACTCTCCGTTATAAAAATCATGATTCCACCATTAACCTGAGATCCGCAGACATACCTTAATTAGCATTTAAAGAATTAAGGTACCAAGTGTTAAACTTCTATGAGCTGCAGAAAAATAGATTTAGCAATTTGAACTTAAGAGACTTAAAAAATCATATGTTCAATTTCTTGCTAATCTAGTATTTTTAAGCTCAAAAAATGAGCACAATAGGTTTCGTGGTGTAGTTGGTTATCACGTCAGTCTAACACACTGAAGGTCTCCGGTTCAAGTCCGGGCGAAGCCACTTCATGTTGAATTAATTTTTTGCTAGACTATTGGGGAGTTTCTCTAACATGAAAAATCAAACTAAATAATATAATTTTACTGATTTGAAAGTAGATGTATGGCGTGAGCAGGGGCGGATCTACGTAGTAACGTGGAGGTGCCATGCACCCAGTGATTTCGGTCGGAACTCTATATATATAGGTATATATGTATCAGAATTGGTATAAATATAGTACATGCCATCCCCATTAATAAATGATCATGTAGCCCAATGGCATTTCACCAAGTTAAGGTCCCCAAGATTAGCGGTTCAAATCTTGGCTCATACATTTTTTCTTACAAATATAATAACACGCCTTTTCGTTATCTGACAAAAAAATATTAAGGTTGACTAGATTTGAATCCATGACATCCTATAATATTAATATTAAAACAAACCAACATGCTAAGTATGCTAATTTTCAAAAATAATGATAAAAATTTTATACTTTGGTTGAACAAACTTTAAAATGAAATTATTCTGAAACTTCCTTTTTTTCTTTTTCTTTTCCAAAAGTGTTTTTAAAAATACATACTTTTGATAAGTATCAGTTTGTGTTTGACCAATTAATTTTAAAAACACTTATGAATCGCAATTAGTATTTGGCCAAATTTTTTTTAAAAATATTTCTCAATTTCTATTGATAATGGTTATTAATTTTTATCAACCATATCCAATTGTAATTTTTATCAACCAAATAAAAAAGTCTATTATTAAAAAAAATCAAAAGCACTTTTTCAAGGAAAATCTATTTCTTTTAGATTTTGAAAAATAATTTTTACTACTTGTCAAAAACACTCATTTTCTCCTAAAAATATGATCAAATACCTCATTTTTAAAATTTAAAAAAAACAATAAGCACTTTTGGGGCCAAACGGGCTATTAGAGTTCTCCGTTGTAAATTTCGAAATCACGCTATTATTCATAAAATGTGGCACCCAGCACCTCAAAATCCTGGATCCGCCACTGGGAGTGAGGATGAACTAGTTCAACACTATGATAGCTACATTCCTTGAATCACTCTAACTGGAACTCTAACTTTGAAGAGGATCCCAAAAGTCTCTTCTTGAACTTTAGGATGAGTTAGAATCTTGTTAAGAATTCGTGATTAGAAATTGAGATTGTTTAGACATAATTTAGATACATGAGAGGAACATACCTTGGTGTTGGAGAGAGGAATAGAGCGTCTTAAAATCTAGACCCTCGAAAATTGTCCTAGTGCGGTGCACCCCACGCTACAGGCTGGGTGGAGCGGACAACCACTTAAAAAATAATGAGGCTACTGGAAAAATGGCATGGCGCGGTGCGGCCACGCTACCAGGCGTGCGGAGCGCACGACCAACTCGATGTCCCTTCAGTAAAATGCAAATAACTTTTTACTCAAGAGTCGGATTGACAAGCGGTTGGTGGCGTTGGAAAGAATACTCGTAGACCTTTAATTCGATAGGCCATGAGTCACCTAAATCTTATTATTTCAAAATATATGGTCATTTGAAGTTGACTCTTGTATGAACTCGTGCAAAAACATAGCCGATAGAAAAGCTTTGAACTTGGCTTGGTGTTTGAGGTACCTTACGACCCTAAGCCATATATGATACACTTAATACACTTAGTAAAGGGCCTTACCATATATGTACAACTTAGAAATTATCGAGTTTGAGCTTATACGCATACAAATGATAGTCTGAATCATTGCTTAGAAGTTGCGTGACGTTACAATTTTCATATGAGTTGATAAGTTATGTCAAAAGGATATCACCAGTTAAGAATTCTTTCTTTATTATTCTTGTAGATTAGGTGGACAAAGATCTAAATTAGCTAATATTCTTTACTTTTAGAAATTATAAACGATGCTAAGTTGCTCTTCATCTAAATTTGTTATTTACTAGTTGCATGATTAATATTCTAGTTAGATCTCTTAATTCAGTATTGTTTCAATAACAAACTAAGAAAATAAGGATATAATTAACCCATTAAGGTTATAACAAGAATTTAAATACAAGATGCAAAGAAATTAAGTACTTACGTTGGCCCCTGGGGAGAGAACAAGAACTCCAAAAAGAGAATTAAAAGTTTCCCTTCAACCAATAGGAAAATGAGTAATCCATACCCGCACTAATAAAATGTTAACTATAAAATTTCAATCATTTCACTAACCGTTTAATCTGATAGCCAAATATTAATAAGTCAATCTTTCAGTTGACTTATCGATTACAATTTGTTTTCCCTACAAGTCATCTAATTATGCCAACCTTCTGTATAAGCTCCTCACTTCTTGTTGGTTGAATCATTCCATGTCATTGTTTCTTTTGTATTTTCATTACTTACAATCAGAGACATAATTCAGATTTTGATTCTAAGAAACGTAACTCATTAGATTCTTGACATATTTATATAATTAAGTTATTTTTTAAGTTCTATTAAATTCACAGGTAAAGCTATAACTCTGCCCCTGCCTATAATTAAAGTATTTTGGAAGTGATATATGTTGACACCCAATTTTGACCGTCCCCGATGCAAATTAATTTTCGAGCTTCTTTAATTTCCAACGATTTGAAACAATTGACTTTACAAAATTCAAACAATTTTTAAAGTTTTTAAAATAACCTTTTCAATTTTATAATTTTTGAATAATAAATATGCTTTATACAACTATGCACATAATTAGTATGTTCTATAAATATTTCAAAATTATCTCAAAAGATTTTTGCATTTCTAGTTAAATATTTTTATTACTTTAGTCTAGCTTAAATTGCAATTGTTGTAGAGTTAATTAGTGCATAATTAGTTTAGCCATCGTTATAATTAATTAAATTATTTTACTTCGTTAAGATTAAGAAGCTCATTAATTAATTTCTTATTAATTCATCTTATTTAACTATCGGCCGAATTCACCATTTTTAAACCCAATTTGGCTAGATTGTTAACTCCAAGTGGCTATGATTAAAATCCATGTGGTCATTATCTCAATTCCAATTCTTCACCTCTTTTCAGCCCACTTAAGAGACCAACTCTGGGCCATTTTAATTCAGCCCAACAACAACAACCCTTTCTTATTCAGCAGCCCAATCCAACCCCCGACCCGGTCCAATTTCTTCATGAACAAGAACTTCCAGCAAACTCCAACAGCGATTCCAATTTCCAGCAGCAGCAGCGACGCAAAAACGACGGAAATCACAACAACACAGCTGGCTTTGTCGTCTTCCCCAATGTCCCTCTGCAAATGGTACATTCGCAGCAGCAAGGGAGCGCGTTTCCGTCCTTGTAGCGTAAGATCAAGCCACGTCAAGCTCAAGGACGCCCAAGTCAATCGAGGCCCTCCACCTCGCCTTCGATCCGCTCGAATTTGGAATCATTTGGATTATTTCTTTGTTTTGGACAGAATTCTGTTTGGGAATTCAAGTTTATGGGCCCGAATTCGTTCGATTTTCCAACCCGTTTCACCCATTCGGAGCCCTAGATTTTTTTCCCTATAAATACCCCTCTTCTTCTCCATTGTAAGGGTTGAAAATTTTTGTTCTTGAGGGGGAAATACAGAGAAGAGATTAAACAAAAGGCAGTTCGAATACGCTGGATACACACTCTGAAACAGAGAAATTAACTCGTTTATAACCTTAGTTTCGTTTCTTTTTGGTGTCGTCCATTTCTATCTCGCAAGTTCATTTGAACCCGAGGTAGCTGCTCGGATTCTGCCCAGGTTCTTTGTTCTTGCTGTTCGTTTTCCAAGTCTGTGCAGAGGTGAAGTCGCCCCCATCTCGTTGTCGCCAGTATCGCTGCTCTACCAAAGGTAAATGTCTTTGACTAAAGTTATTTGTTCAGTTTCCATATAAACTTGTCCGTTTTCCTCTTATAATGGCTTAAATTTCAGAATTTAGCCTTTGAAATTCTGTGTTAGCGGTAGATTAGTGTTAATGTATTAGTCAGTTTTACTTAAAGTATGCTCGTGTGTTGTGGAATATATTTATTTGTTGTTTCAAGCTTTCTTACCATGAAGCCTAGGATTTTGAAGTTCATCCATTCTCAAATCAATTTTGTGAGTGTATCTAGTAATTTTGGATGAAGGAAGATTTCCAATCGGCATTTTGTCCCAAATTTCGTTACTACTTTTGTCTCTTACCCATATATGTGTGTTCTAAATCCACTTTATTTTATTTTTTGAATGAAAAAATACTATATTTTAGAAGTTGAATATTTGTATTCAACAAAGCATGTTCTGATATTGAAATTGTTGGTTTCTTTTGCCTTCGTGGAGACTGTTTTA
>JAJONR010031951.1:0-76511 GCA_029582245.1 Solanum etuberosum
TTGCGGATAATTCGATAGAAATGTTAGTAAATTAATCCAATTTCTTCTAGCCATTTCACCTACTTGAACAGTGAAAAAATACATGAAAATTGCAGAAAAACAGCATTCATCATAGATTCAAAGTTTAGATATCAAATTGAAGTGCAGGTAGATCAAACTTACCAAAATGCTGCGGAGAATTCGATAGAAATGTTAGTAAATTAATCCAATTTCTTCTACGCCATTTCACCTACTTGAACAGTGAAAAAATACATGAAAACTGCAGCAAAAACAGCATTCATCATAGATTCAAAGTTTAGATATCAAATTGAAGTGCAGGTAGATCAAACTTACCAAAATGTTGCGGAGAATTCGATAGAAATCTAAGTAAATTAATCCAATTTCTTCTACGCTATTTCACCTACTTGAACAGTGAAAAAATACATGAAAACTGCAGCAAAAACAACATTCATCATAGATTCAAAGTTTAGATATCAAATTGAAGTGCAGGTAGATCAAACTTACCAAAATGCTGCGGAGAATTCGATAGAAATGTTAGTAAATTAATCCAATTTCTTCTACGCCATTTCACCTACTTGAACAGTGAAAAAATACATGAAAACTGCAGCAAAAACAGCATTCATCATAGATTCAAAGTTTAGATATCAAATTGAAGTGCAGGTAGATCAAACTTACCAAAATGTTGCGGAGAATTCGATAGAAATCTAAGTAAATTAATCCAATTTCTTCTACGCTATTTCACCTACTTGAACAGTGAAAAAACACATGAAAACAGCAGCAAAAACAGCATTTATCATAGATTCAAAGTTTAGATATCAAATTGAAGTGCAGGTAGATCAAACTTACCAAAATGCTGCGGAGAATTCGATAGAAATGTTAGTAAATTAATCCAATTTCTTCTACGCCATTTCACCTACTTGAACAGTGAAAAAATACATGAAAACTGCAGCAAAAACAACATTCATCATAGATTCAAAGTTTAGATATCAAATCTTCACTTCGAATTACAAATCGTAATTGATTTCTGAATCTAAAAAACAATTGATGAAGAGGTGGAACATTTTTTTTTTGGTTTCTCAGTTTCTTAGAGAAAAGCATTATATATAGTCGGATTACCGCTTGGAGGAGAAAACAAAGAAACAAAAACCGGGAGCCAAATCCACGGTATGAAACCCGGTTATTTAATTGAAAGAAAAAAACAAAAACGGTTATTTAATTGAAAGAAAAAAACAAAAACGGTTATTTATTAGATAAAAAGAAATTTAGGTTTTTAAAAAAAAATTAAATGAGTGAGTAGGTTAAGAAAAAATAAATTAAAATACTATTGTTTTGGAAAGAAGTATAACGTACTACACGTGAACATCACGTTTCAAAAGTTCTTTCAAAATGCTCTAGAGAATTCACGAGAAAAATGTTTATTTTTTTATTTTTCATTTGATGTTTGTTGCTCGACTAAATCTGAATCGCATATTGCATCCATTCTGGAGATGACGCTCCCAATAATACTATAGAAAAGTTCACGATAAAAATATAGATTTAAAACGTAAATATATAATAAAATTATATATATAAACTATGTCGTCTTTGTACCTTCACGTAGAGAATATTTTTCAAATTAAAAGAGGGGGGTTTTATTTTTCAAATTTTTGTGTTCATAATTTCTATTTTAAATTTTAAAAAAGTTAGAATAATTGATGTAAGATATTCGTGCAACACATATATAATGATTAGCATTATATAAGATATATCTTCTTTTGTAGTCTCTTCTAGCAAATATTTTTCACAAAAGGGAGGTTTTATTCATTTGATCTTTTTGTTCTTTAATTACTACTTATTTCTTATATAGATTTATAATAATTGAATGTGTGATAAATGTGGAAGAGCTATGTTTAGTGACTAGGTTTTTTTTCAATATAATATAAGAGCTAGTTTCAACATGTTTGTTATTTGTCCTTTAAATTTAATATCAGGATAATATATACATTTTATAAAATTAAAGCTTTCCGGTTTTAAACATGTCTTCCTATTCAGCTAGCCACCATATTCACTCTCAAACTAAATGAAAGTTGGAAGTTGATTGCTTGTTTTCATCTTTTCTACAATTTTACACGACACTCATTCGATGTTTCTCTTCCATATTAATCGAAATTCATTAGAAAAAGAGCTAGCCTTCTTAACTCTCGCCACATGGATATGAAAAGAGTTTGTCACATGTTTCTTTTTCTTATCTTTTCTTTTTCATAATGAAACAATTGAAATTGTCCATTGTTCCTTTGATCTGTCAATTCAGCTTCGCTTCTAAAGATTACTAATAGTTATAATGATACATACACACACACACACACATATATATATATATATATAGAAGTCAAGGATTGAGATAGAAGAAGAGTCTTAAATGTTGGGCAGTTCCTGCGGACTAAAGAAACCATTGAAAAATAAATAAAAGATTCACTCATTTTTTCAGTAAATATTTTCGCTAAAAACATTTTTCATAAATTAACATTTCTTCGATATGAAACACACCACCCATGACGGTGTGATATACTTTTCATGAGCAAAAATATTATATATATATATATATATATACACGCATGTGAAAATACATCCCTAAGTTTTAAGATTTAGGGTGTGATACATTTTTTTATGAAGTTTTTTTACTTTTTACGGAGTTAAATTTCGTTAATTTTCAAATATCATTTTAACTTTGAATAAATCATTTTAAAAAAAAAAATTCACAATAAAATATGATTAATGTATGCATAATGTCGCTTACTTATCCTTTTATTCAACTAATAAATAATATTATACGTATAAACTTACTTGTATTACATTTTAAGTATTTGTGAGGCATCTCCGTGTCCTTTAGCTCATCTTAATTCCAACAAAATTCACTTCTTAATTTTTAATTGTAGCCTAGCTAACTTCTCTTGAAGCTATTTAGCATGAGACCTCCTTATAGGACGTTGAGGTGATTTCTTAATAGTTGTGTCACGTATTGATGGTCTATTTTGGATACTATAGTTGAATTTTGAGTAATTCTTTAGATTTCATTTTTCTCAAACATATTTATAATCACTTTAAATCAATCAATATCATAATAATTTATTATCTTTCCCAACTCTTGAAACCGCTGCTTGAAGATCATTATTACCCCATGACTAAGTCATTTCGACAATACTTATAGAACATAAAAAAATTCCATAAAATAACTACGTACTACATTCAAATGTCTCGCTCATACCTTCATTTTATACAGTAAATTTTTTCTTATGAACACTATTTTACCTCTGTCAAAAGAATATTTGACGCTCAATCATTATAACTTTATCTTGACCATCATAATATTACTGCAAACTATTTAAAAGTTAAAATATTGTATGTATCTAAGTTTGTTTTAATATTTGTGAGTTCAATGTGGAGCTTTGGCATCAATATAGATGAGACAAATGAGCGGTAAAGTTATATTGATGGTGTTTTACTAGAAATAAAAAATATTTAATTATCGATACGATTATTTATTATTTCAATTTTATTTGTGATGATTTAAAGACAATGTTATCATCCCAAGAAAGTGACTCTCTTCTTCAAAGTTTAATGGCAATTTGCACTATTCCACAGTTCAAGGACAAATTTAACTATTTTCCACTATGCATAATATTGATGTATTTGAGAGCTTCCATCGTTAATAAATGAGGACATATTTGAACCAATCTTGTAACACCTAGAATATTTTTATGACGACCATTTTCTCAGCACTCGTATACATAAACAAAAACACCTAAATAATCACCTTCTTGCAACTTTTACACCTCAATTATCTATTATTTTACCTACTTAAATCATCACATTTTTTGTAAGCTTCATAACCAAATAATTCCTCCATTTGTATTAAAACACACCTTGATAATGAGTTGGCATATACGAGCCTATTATTGAATGGAAACAAACATTTAATCAACTCATCATCAAAGTGTATTTAAATATATAAACAAAGTAATAATTTAGATAATTAAGGAGAATAATAGACTAGTAAGGTATGAAACTCGAGAAAAAAAAGTCGAGTATAACGAGGCATGTATTTGAGGGAAAAAAAAAGAAATTTTGAAGAAAAAGTCATATACATTAATCTACAAAATCTTCCTCTTCCCTAAATTGCTTCACTCCCCTAAAAAAAACTTCAACTTCAGTTCCAAGCTCCAATTTCACAAAAATGGGGAACCCAAAGAGACAATCAAGTGATAGGAACGAAGAACTGCACGCGGCGGCTCGATCTGGGGATCTTAACGCTGTTCAAACACTATGCAGCACCAATCCTTTAGCTGTCAACTCTAGGGATAAACACTCTCGTACACCGTATGTTTTTGTTAATCTCCTTCTTCAAAAGTAAAACTTTCTATTGTTTATATGTTTGTTTTGATGAATTTAGACTTAAAAACGAAATGGGGTTTCACAAAATGGGTAGTTGAAGGTGGGATCGTACTATTAGGGTCTAATTCATTGCTGAAACAGCTAAATTCGGATTTTTGGGATTCGATTAAATGATTGAAGATGTAATTGTGAAGATTTTTGATAGTGGGTATATCTAGTTTGGGACTTAACCAAGAAAATAAAAAGGAATTGAGAGCTAATTGGGGAATGTTCATTCGTGGCAACTGCAACTGCTCATTTGTACTATTGTGGCGAAAGAGTAATGAGTCTGCATCCACTGGTTTAAAATCTAGGGTCCCCCGCGGAGTAGTTAAGGTGATAAGCAAGGTGGGAATGGGGTTTCGCGAGGTAGCTAAGGTGAGAAGTATCTGAGAGCTAATTGGGGAATGTTGTTTTGTGGAAACAGCACATTTGTACCATTGCGGCTATAGAGTACTGAGTTTGCACTCACTGGTTTGAAATCTAGGGTCCATCGTGGAGTAGCTAAGGTGATAAGCAAGGGCAAAACACTTGTCGTTTGTAGAAAATCATATTTTTTTGTAGGTGGGAATGTACTATGAGGGTGTAATACGTTCCTGAATTGAATTGTAGTATCAAGAAAATGATTGAAGATGGAATTATGAATCTTTTTGATGGTGGGTATTTCTAGAATTTCACTTCAAGGAACTTATCCAGAAAAATAGGAATTGGGAAGTGTTAAGGAGCTAATTGGCGAATGTTGTTTTGTGGCAACAGCACATTTGTACCCATTGTGGCAAAAGAGTAGTGTGTCTGCATTCATTGATTTGAATCTAGGGTCCGTCTCTGGGTAGCTAAGGTGATAAGCAAAGGGCAAAACACCATTTTGTCGTCACCGCTAGTGTATTATTAGCTAAATTTTGATAGAAGTTGAGAGTATTTGGTTTCCTGAATAACTGTTACTTTGTATTTCCTACTAAGAGGACTGTAAACCCACCAGTTTTGATAGAAGTTATACTAAGATTCTACATTATTTTACTTTTTGAGGCGTTTTTTATTTTATTTCCCACTGTATATGCTGTTTTCCTTTTGTACCTATGACTTTAGTTGTGATAAGGGACTTCTGATTGATTTTAGTTTTGCTACATTATTGACACAAAACTTTGTTTATGCTGGAGGGTGAATTTTATTCTGAATGTATATATTCAAGTCTGAGAAAATATATAGATTTCTGCAGACGGTTTTCAAGTCAAACTTCTAAGCTGCTAGCTTTGGTATTAGAGATTATTCACATCCCTTTTTACCATATTTGATGTCTCATCCATGTAAGCTGTAGCTATGCTAAAAAACTGAACTGTTAGTCTTAGGTCACATTATATGTCATTTCACAAACAAACTTCTCAGTAAATCTGAAGGAACTAGGAAGAAGGCCTTAATCTTTCACAACTTCTGCTCATATGTATATTACATTTTCTGCCTCTTTTTTTCTAACTGAGAAATCCATCTAAAGCAAACCGTTTGGGCCAACTGCAGCCCCCGAAACTCGAAGATGATGAGTCCACCCCTCTACCCTTATTCACTTAAAAATACCAGAATTAGTTTGCTTCAGTTGTGGCAGGGCTTGATTCTGTGACCTAAGATACAAGTCTCCCAACCTTTGCCGATTGAGGGGTTACCCCCGGGGGCAATATATTACATTTTATTCTCTTCTACCATACTTTTAGCTTTAAGAATTACTTCAAGGGCATGACACCTGTCAATGTGAGGCTTTCTTTACCCATTTGGATGCTTGTTCCAATAAATAATTTCTAAGGTTTGGCCTTTGTATCTTCTTTCATTTATGGAGAGACATCCAAACCTCAGCTGCTAGAACTTTATGACCATGTTTCCTGCCCCTTGAGGAGTGGTACAGACCAAAAAAGAATATGTAGAATTTTCGTTTGTATTACTCAAGTGTAAGTGCTAAAATTTTTAGCTTGACAATCTGAAGGAATGATTGTATCGAGGTCTGCCCATGGATATATCCATTGATATATGAGAAAAAACTTCATTCAATGGAGCTTATGCTCGGTCTCCTCATGTACTTGTGATTTTAGAAGTAGGGAAAGGAAGTGCCTAAGGTGGATATATTGTAGTAAAACTCAAACATATGTGAATAGTTTGGCATGACAAAGAAAGGCAATTTGTGCTGTTAGCAATACTTAAAGGGGATCTTCACAAAGTTTTTCGAGCAAATATTAGTCTTTTGCGATTATCACAAGCCTAAGTTTGTGTGATTATCTCTTCTACTTTCTTAGCACTTGCTTTATGAGTGGTTTTATGCCTTTACATGTAAACTAATGCTCCAAATATATTCTGTGGCTATTGTTATATTTTTACTGGCTTGTAACATTCACTCCCCACATTAACATACTGTTAGGTCAGAAAGATCCGCTTTGAGTTACCAAGAATATTCATCATAGAAAAAATCTACTTCTTCTTGCTGGCTATGAACAGATTTTCTCCCTAGGCATAAGTATTGCACTCAAAGAGTGCTGTTTGATGGCCTAACAAAGATGTTGAGATAATAGAAAAAGAAAACAAGAGATATACATTGGAAACTCAAATAAAATGATTCATAACACTACATTTACTAGTGGGTTAGGTACTCGATAGAACAGTCGAGCTGGATGCAAACTGGACATTATCATTAAACTAAAAGAAAGTGAAAATTTATGATACTACCTTTTATAGGTTCAATAAATTCATTTGTCTATAACTGAGAAGAAAGGATGGACACATATTGTTTTATGATATTGCTTTATCTCTGTAAGTCCCCTTTGTATCTGATTTGGTTCTCAGCACTTCATTACCTGATATGTCTATTATCTCATCGGTCATGTCCTTTTTTTCTGAAGATATTTTATTCAACTACTTAATCAATGCCAGTTTTGGATGTCCCTTTGTGCTTTATTTTGGTAATAACTGGTAGTGTCTTTCCTTTTTTCCAACCCTCAAGTGAGTCGCGTCACTTTGATCCAGTAATTTCTTATATCACTTTTCTTTACTTTTTATTTATAAATTATTTTGCCTTATTAATGCATTTTAAAATGGTCTTTAGGCTCCATCTAGCAGCATGGTCTGGCCATGCCCAGATTGTGGATTATCTCTGCAAAAACAAAGCTGATGTTGGGGCTGCTGCTATGGATGACATGGGTGCAATTCACTTTGCTGCTCAAAAAGGTCATTTGGAAGTTGTTAGGCTTCTTGTTAGTTCTGGAGTGGCCGTCAAATCATGCAACCGCAAGGGTATGACTGCCCTTCATTATGCTGCCCAAGGGTCTCATCTAGAACTCGTCAAATATTTGCTGAAGAAAGGTGCAAATGTTAACACTAAAAACAAGGCAGGGAAAACCTCCATTGATCTCGCAAACAATGAAGAAGTCAGCTCCATTTTACGTCAACCTGAAACTGCATCCTCCAAAGAAGCTCTAAATGATGAAGAGAACAAGGTTGAATCAGAATCAAAGTCATCTTCGCAGGAGGAGAAGATAGAGAGAGCTGATGACAAAGCTGCTGCAACTGAGGAAGGGGAAATTGTGGCTGAGAAAGATGAGTCGCTCAAGAGAAAGGGTGACGGAGATGAAACCAAGGAGACGTCGAAAGAAACAAAGAAGGCGAAAGTCGCTTTAAATCATCTTCTAGCCTCAGATGACAACCAAGAAGATGAAGAAATTTTTTGAGAACCTCTAATGAAGTGTTACTGACATGTAAACTAGCTATTCTACTAGCAGAGTAGTTCACTAAGAGAATCTTATAGATATGTGTTCTTTTCATTTAAAAGAGTAACCATTATGCTATCTTGTAACTTGAGTTGGTGTATGGAAACTTTCCTCCGACTTTATCATCAATTTTGATTTCGATATATCACCCCTGGAATTGCAGTTCTTCCCCAGACCCTGCGTGAACACGGGATTGTTTTGTGCACCAGATTTCTTTTTTCTATTGCTCAATTAAAGCCCAGAAACAGGTTCATGTTACCCTTGTAAAAATAAGTTGTTTTTGCCAAGTGTGAAGGAAATTTAAGTCAATGATTTCAACATCTAAGTTAGCTCATTAATGCATATCTAATATTTGTTGAAAATTTTAGAAGGTTTGCACATATATATTATGTTTCACTTCGAAAATACTGGGTTTGGATGGACATGTTGCCAAGAGGCTAGATCTGTCAGTGAAGTGGGTACTTGCATTTGTACTTGCATCGACTTATTATGTAAAGGCACCCTTCTCTTTCAAGAAGGTACGTAACATGTCAAACTCCAATAAAGTTCTTCTCTTTCAAGAAGGTACGCAACATGTCAAACTCCAATAAAGTTCTTCACTTTGCATCAAATGAAACAACTCGATTCATTAGCTAGTATTTGTTTACTTTGCATGAAATGAAACAACTGAATTCACTAACTAGTATTTGTTTAGTCATTCAAATGGTGACTAGCATTATACCTTTATCATATCATCCATCAAATACATGTTGGAAATAATTTTTCAACATTTTTAATGCTGCTTTCCCATCCACCACTTCATCATATCCTCTACTTACTTGTTTAAATTGTTGTTTCCAAGAGAACTTTGGGCCATTTTATAACAATTTTAGTTTTCCAGAGTTGTTTTAAGGTCACAGATTGTCTTGGCATCCATTTAATAAAGTAAATTCTACTATAAAGTTCTTTTTGTTGAACCAGTGAATCTTCATTACTGTTCGTTCATTGAAACAATTCATTAATATCTTTAAAGTTAAGTGGCAGATCAAATTCCAGTCAGTGTATTTGCAAATACATGTCGTTGAAGGTGCGTCCCGTGTTATTATTGTTGTTTATGAATTTTTCATTATAAATTGTGTTCCACCAATGCATTTTCCAGTTAAACCACGTAACAAATCCCTGCATAACTCTAACAAATAACCAAACGATCCGCGAGAAAAGAAAATAAATTGTCTGCAAAAAATATCAGTCTCCAGGGACTAGTCTTCCTGATTGAAACTCAAGAAAAGACATGAACAAGGAACCCTAGTGGCTTTTCAAATGTAGCTTATGTATTTTTGTTAAGTACTGTTGTTAATTCATCTAAACAGCACTTGACCGTCCATAAGCACAATTCACATCTTCACAAAACCACAACATACCCCATGAAATCACAGTGAGCCCCTCTGACTCGAGTACAACAAATCAAAAGAATATTAGTTAGTTTACACTCTAATTATCAAATGGCCTCAGAATTGCAGAATTAACATCAAGGTCCTAAAAAAGACCATTCAGTCCCGAAAGATGGTGTTTTTTCATAATAGATCTCCTCACAGGCCGATAAAAAACATAAAACAACAACAAAAAAATATGAATTTAGATTTAAAAAATGTACTTCTCATGGCAATTCCCAAATAGTAATAGCAGAGATTCTGCTCTACAAGGCGATAGGATATGAGAATACCATTTTCGGATAATAAAGCAATATGATTCTCTCGAAGAAAGACTCATACTGCTAAAAAATCAACAAAAATGGCTTAATTTCTGATGATTTTTTCACATTTTGGGTTATGCGACTATCAAATTAAACCCGCCCCAAATTCAAAAGTGAATCATCATGACAAGAAATAGTGCGCAGACCTTACTCCGATGGACTATTTTCGATAAAAACTCGACTCCAAAAAAAAAATAGCAGTGACAAAATATACAATCGGAAAAACGGAAGATTTAGATACCAGCAAAGCCGGCGATGGAAGCAGGGAAGGGACGATGTGAGGGTTTTATAGATGGGAAATTATGTTATTATAGGTCTCTATGGCGGCGTAATTTTGGGCATTTTTCAAAGCATATTAGGTCAAATTTGAATGTGGGCCGGTTTTTCAGTTTTAGATATGTGTAAGTTAGTAAGGCCTAAAGATGTTCACAACAACAACTATTACGTGGAGTCTGAGAAGATAAAGTGTATGCAAATACATTATATTATTACGTTGAAGTTAGAGAGAATATTTTTGATATATTCTTCATTCAAAGAAAAAACAATCCAAAATACTATGCCTTCCCGATCGAAAATGAAGAAAATCATGACAAAATATCATAGCCAATCCGATGATAATTGAAGTTTAACAAAAAACTAGATAATAACCAAACTGAAAGAATAAAAAATTATAAGAGTAATACTACCATTAATAATACGAATAAAAGTATAGAAAATAAGTTAGACATTGCTCAACTATCTAACTAACATCTTACCCTAATTTTGGGATTAGTTTAGTATGAGGGATGAAAAATGATTAATTCTAGATTTTTTTAGAACAAGTTTATCCCATATTTTAAAATTACAATACAACTTATCTCGAAATTAATTATTCTAAAATTGTAATGTTATTTATATTCTATATTGCAGATAAATAACAATCTTAAAATAACTAAGTTCGGATAACTTGTTTCCAAACAAACGAGAACTTCCCGGAAAAAAAAGTATACTTATTGGACTAGTTTGAGAACCCATCCAAAATATAAAACCATTTTCAGCCTCTTCTTCTTTCCCAAAGGCAAAAGTGACCATGGAGATTTACAACTTAATTTCTCTTTTTTTTTAAAAAAATAATAATAAAAAGAAGAAGAAAGAAGGTAATTTTAATTATTTTTTTGGTTTTTTCATTTGTGTTGGATACTTTTATTGGAGGATTAAATTCAGATTTGCATTGAAAAATTGCAACTACTTAGATTCTAATCGCAACTTATGATTAAGGATGAAAGACTATTTAACACTTCCACCCACTTTCGTATTCAATCAGGTGTTGTCAGTGACAAAGAAATAAAGTACCTCTTTTTTCTTTATAGCTTCATCCACTTGTACTTTTAGCTGCCATGGTGTACATATTGTTGTGGAGTTTGGATCCATTTAGGGTGCACATCAGGTGGGTCTTCTATTTGACTTCAAAGACACAAATTTTCTACAATGTTCCTTTAGTTACGAAAAGAGAATAACTGATAGTTTGGTATTTTGATAAATAGTAGATAGCTCAGGCAAAAAGAGTGAATATATAGTTTAGATAGAAAACCTACGTAAACGTGATATTTCAGTATATTTCTAACCATTTACTTAAGGTCTGACCTAGTTAGTAGTCAATGAAATGGTAAATATTAGGTGATTCTTGTTATCTCTTCTAGCCTATGCGGATAGAGTTAATTGGTAGGTGTTGCCGGAGGGAAGTAGTAGATATTCCACGTAATTAGTCGAGATGCATCAAAGTTAAGTTAGTCAGAAAATCTATCAGTTAGTCGGTTCAATTATGCACCAATGAAAATCTATCAGTTAGTCGGTTCAATAGCAATAAATCCACCCCATCTGAATGATTAATTAATCATAACCACTATCTGTCCGATCCACACTGTTCTTTTCTTTCTTCTCAAGTTTCAACTAGCTAACTGAATTAATGGCATCATTTAGTAATTCACAATACTGTCCACGACGTAAGTATGATGTCTTTTTAAGTTTTAGAGGGGAAGATACTCGTAGAACATTTACGAGTCACTTGTATGAAGGTTTGAAAAATAGGGGAATATTCACCTTTCAAGACATGAAAAGGCTAGATCATGGCGATTCAATTCCAGAAGAAGTTGTGAAAGCTATCAAAGAGTCTCAAGTTTCCCTCGTTGTTTTCTCGAAGAATTATGGTGCATCGAGGTGGTGCTTGAATGAACTAGTGAAGATCATGGAATGTAAGGACAAAAATGAACAAACTGTTATACCGGTTTTCTATGACGTGGATCCATCACATGTTCGAAACCAAAGGGAGGGCTTTGGAGAAGCATTTTCCAAACACGAATCGAAGTATAAGAATGATGTCGAGGGAATGCAGAAAGTGCAAAGATGGAGGACTGCTCTAACTGTTGCGGCAAATCTAAAAGGATATGATATCCGTGATGGGTGAGTTAAAAACACATATTTGCTTTTAATGGAAGAGTTTCCATTCAAATGCTTGTACATTTTTTTTTCAGAAAAAAGAATGGTGGTAGATTATATATGTTCCTATCAGTAAGAAGGCATATATAGTCCTAGAGAATACATAACTATTTAACTTAATCAATCTTCTTATTCATGTAGGATTGAATCAGAGAAGATTCAACATATCGTGGACCATTTTTCTACCAAATTATGCAAGAGTGTGTATGCTTTATCTTCTTTGCAAGATATTGTGGGAATAAATGCTCATTTAGAGAAACTAAAATCCCGGCTTCAGATAGAAATCAACGATGTTCGGATTATAGGGATTTGGGGAATAGGCGGAGTCGGTAAAACAACGATAGCAAAAGCCATCTTTGATACCCTATCTTATCAATTTAAAGCTGCTTGTTTTCTTGCAGATGTTAAAGAAAATGCAAAAAAGAATCAAATACATTCTTTACAAAATATCCTTCTATCTGAACTGTTAAGAAAAAAATATGATTACGTCAATAATAAGTACGAAGGGAAGAGCATAATTCCGAGCAGACTTTGTTCAATGAAGGTTCTAATTGTGCTTGATGACATAGATCATAGTGATCATTTGGAGTATTTAGCAGGTGATCTTCGTTGGTTTGGTAATGGTAGCAGAGTTGTTGTAACAACTAGAAATAGACATTTGATAGAGAAGGATGATGCAATATATGAAGTGCCTACATTACCTGATCATGAAGCTATGCAATTGTTCAATCAACATGCTTTCAAAAAAGAAGTTCCAGATGAGCGTTTTAAGAAGTTCTTGTTGGAGTTGGTTAATAATGCTAAAGGCCTCCCTTTAGCCCTCAAGGTGTGGGGTTCGTTGTTGCATAAGAAAGGCCTAACTCAGTGGGGAAGAACTGTAGACCAAATAAAGAATAACTCTATTTCAGAAATTGTTGAAAAACTCAAAATAAGTTATGATGGACTGGAGCCCGAAGAGCAAAAGATATTTCTAGATATAGCATGTTTCTTCCGAGGATATGAGAAAAAAGAAGTCATTCAAATCCTTGGAAGTTGTGATTTTGGTGTTGAATACGGATTGGATGTCCTAATCGACAAATCTCTTGTTTTCATCTCCAAAAATGATACGATTGAAATGCATGACTTGATTCAAGATATGGGTAGATATGTGGTGAAAATGCAAAAAGATTCTGGAGAACAGAGCAGACTATGGGCCGCTGAAGATTTCGAAGAAGTGATAGTCAACAATACAGTAAGTAGGCTAATCAATGCTATAATATGTAATTTCTGGTTTTCATATTCCTTAGACATATAGGGCAATCAACTCCAGTTATTTGATCCTCTTGCTTCATATTCTTGCAAGTACACCATTTTAGTTGTTTACTTTAGTAGGAGAAGCAAAAGTAATATAAATTTCATAACGTGGCTAATTCGTCAAGTAGCCATTTTTAATTAACGCAGTCTAATTCTTTTATCTTATGTTATTAAGCCATGAATTAGTCTAGTAGCCGTTTAATATGTTTAACCCAATTTTTTCCTTTGGATTATCTTGAAATTCGTACGTTATTTGGATTCAAAGTTATGCTTTGTAGACTAATGATCCTTTTATTAGGGGACAAAAGCAGTGGAAGCAATCTGGCTACATTATATTCAAAATCTATGCTTTAGCAAAAAAGCCATGAAGAAGATGAAAAAGCTTAGAGTACTATACATCGGTCGTTTTCATACACACGATGACACAATTGAGTACCTGCCCAACAACTTGCGTTGGTTTGAGTGTATTTGGTATCCTTGGAAATCATTGCCAGAAAATTTTGAACCCAAAAGACTTGTTCATCTTGATCTCCAGTACAGTATGCTGCGTTATTTATGGATTGGCACAAAGGTACAATTGCTGAATTCAGTTTTAGTTTTTTTTGGGTTAACTACATAGATAGACACTCAATGTTGACAACAAGTGTTAATTAGACATCTTAACTATTCTAGTGACCATAAATACACCTTTGATTGATATAACTCGTAAGTTGTCTTTTGAATACCCCAGTCTGAATTGGCAACGGCTTGAAATACAATTGCTTCGCGTTGAGTGGTTTAATAACCAGCAACAGCTGTTAAAATAATAGGAAGGGGATTGGTATGTGATTTGCGAGAAGAGTAGGGGATACTTAAGACAATTTCAACATTCAAGTGTGCACCGAATAAAACCTGTCAAGTTTAAGGGGTTTTTAGGTATTCTACCTTTGTCTGAACATGTAATTCCATATAAAAATAAAATTAAACAATTTCTAATTTCACACCTTGACTCTCATAATCTAAATGTCATTACTCATTTTTAGTCTAAGGAGTAAATTTAACACAAAGGTCATTTTTTGTGTTTTGAATATATAGCAGCATTTTCCGTCTCTACGAAGGATAAATCTCAACTTCTCTAGATGCCTGGTACGGACACCAGATTTCACGGGGATGCCAAATTTGGAGTATTTAAATCTGGAGGGATGTAGTAATCTTGAAGAGGTTCACCATTCCCTGGGATGTTCCAGGAAACTCATCGAGTTAAATTTGAGTTGGTGTGTAAGCCTTAAGAGGTTTTCATGTGTTAACGTGGAATCTCTTGAATCTCTGAATCTACAACATTGCTCTGGTTTAGAGAAATTTCCTGACATCCTTGGAAGAATCAAGCCATTGGAGTTAGATATTCAAATGAGAAAAAATGTGATAGGGGAACTACCATCATCTATTTTTCAGCACCAAGCGCGTCTTACGGAGCTAGATTTGAGCTTTTTGATCAACATTGTAGCTCTTCCAAGCAGCATTGGCATGTTAAAAGGTTTGGTGAAGCTACATGTGCGGTACTGCTCAAAACTTGAAATCTTGCCAGAAGAGATAGGTGATTTAGAAAACTTGGAGAAGCTTGATGCCAGCTATAGTAGGCTAATCTCGCAGCCTCCGGCTTCCATCATCCGGTTGAACAAGCTTAAATTCTTGAGTTTTGAGAAAGGAAATACAAAAGTAGGCCATAAAGATGGAGTGTGCTTTGTGTTCCCGCAGGTGAATGAAGGGTTATGCTCATTGGAATATCTGAATCTCAATTACCGCAATCTAATAGATGGAGGACTTCCGGAAGATATTAGATGTTTATCCTCTTTAAAAGAGTTGTATCTCTGGGGAAATAATTTTGAGCATTTGCCTCGAAGCATGGCCCAACTTGGCGCTCTTAAATTCTTGAATTTATCACACTGCAAGAAGCTTAAAGAGTTGCCAGGTTTCACGGGGATGCCAAACTTGGAGACTTTGAATCTGATAAAATGTATGAATCTTGAAGAGAAAGATTCATCATTCCCTGGGATTTCTCAAAAAGCTCTGTAGATTAACATTTACGAATTGTATACAACTTAAGAGGTTTCCAGGTCTGTGCATTGATTCTCTTAAGTATCTGTGTCTATGGGATTGCTCTAGTTTAGAAAAATTTCCAGAAATCTTCGGAAGCATGAAACTGAAGTCGGACATTCACATGCTAGACAGTGTAATGAGGGACCTAAATTCAATGTATATCTCATTTCCACGTTCCTTGTCTCAGGATATCATTTCCTTGCAGCAAGGCATGTTCTCTGCTTCAGATTCCTTGTCACTAAGAGTGTTTACCGTTGTGCATGGTGGGAATAAGATCCCAAGTTGGTTCCATCTTCGGGGAACTGGTAAAACTGTATCAGTCAACTTGCCTGAAAATTGGTATGTACGTAATGACTTGTTGGGATTTGCTGTATGTTACTCTGGCAACCTAATTGACACCACAGCTCACTTGATTCCCTTACGTGATGATGGGATGCCGTGGATGACCCAAAAACTAGAATTATCCTCCCTTCCAAATTATGATACAGGATGTACTATTCATTTTTTCTTGGTACCTCTTGCTAGCTTATGGGATACATCTACGGCAAATGGTAATACACCGAATGACGATGGGCTTATTACGTTTTCTTTCTCCGGAGGAATGGAGGAGTATGGATTTCGTTTGTTGTATAAAGATGAACTCGAGGGAAAATACTGATGAGCATTGCATTGGGACAAGGACGAGCAGATATGTCACCAGCCTTAAGACACTCAAACTTGGTCTCAGATGGCAAGTAAGCACACTAACTTTGAGTATGTACATCTAGACACTTCAACTCATGTCCATCTCAACTAGTAAAAAATTGATTTCTTTTTAGCACATTCCAAGTTCGTTAAAGGCCTTTTTATTATATTCATTTGTTGTAGTTTTGATAACTACTTATTCTCATGACTCTTCATTTTCCTTCTGTATTCTAGCATTAAATAAATTAACATTTGTAGATAAGAATGAATGAATGAATGATGATGATATAATATTTAATATGTGGAAATAAATGGTTCATATACCAATATGATAATTTACTATTTAATATTTAATTTATTAAATAATTTATAATATTTTAATTTAGTATAGGGGTAAAATGGTAATCTAACTTTTGCTTAATATTCTTCCCATTTTTAATAATAATAATAATAATATAATAATATATAAGCTTATTATTATTATTATTATTATATGATGATGAGTATCTCTCAATTATTGTACTCCTAATGTCCTACACTAATATTTAAATGAATTTTGGAGTCTCTATTTTCAGACTTTCTTTACTTTAGTCGTAACAAAATAATTGAAGGTGGTTATTAGTTTTGGAAAGTGAGCAATGTGGTGGAACCCAAATAGCAAAACATGCATCAAAAGCTTGACTTAGACTTAGTGGTCACTGTACAAGCATTGTCCCTTTTTTTGTATCTTACTAAAATAAAGAAATGTTCAGTGAAGTGGGTTGAGAATCAAGAGGTCTCGGGTCAAATCCCAACAAAGACAAAGCTCTATGTGATTTCTTTCATTTGTTCGGTGGATAGAGTTACCTGGTCCACCAAATGTTGCTGGTGGGAGGTGATAGATATCATGTAGAATTAATTGAGGTGCGCGTAAACTGACCCGGACACCACGATTATGAAAAAAAACAATTATTAAAATAAAGAAAGTGAGTCTGAACACTTTTTCCTTTTTTGCTTGTAAATGAATGATGTAAAATGGTGTCTGTACAGCTGTACTGATAGGCTTATATGTGTTGCAATATCTTGTTTCCTTTTTTTTTAGTTTTGTTATTTTCTTTTTTCCAATGACATTCCAGAAAGCTTCATATATTGAAATTCAAATTTCAAATCTTTGTAGGTAGGATTCTCAAGTACTCCAGGGATCCAGAATATGAACCATCAAAGAAAATACTTATTAAATCGATTACAAGAATACCAGCTACAGTACCTATTATCCAAAGAGGAATCCTTCCAGTAGTATCGGCCATTTATTCCACTTCCTTTCAGATTTTATCAAGTGATCATGCTAGAGACATAAACAATCATGGATAATTAAATTATGAGATCCTTCCGAATGAGCTTTCAAAATAAAAAATAAAAATCAAAGAAAAAGTGAATGCCCAGCTTTAGTAAACATAAGAATTATTTAGAAAGACAACCTTTATTGTATTGACTGTGACATAATAGTAGTGCTTCTACTGTTTATCACACTTAATCATTTCCAGTGT
Source organism: Solanum etuberosum (assembly GCA_029582245.1). Taxonomy (NCBI): domain Eukaryota; kingdom Viridiplantae; phylum Streptophyta; class Magnoliopsida; order Solanales; family Solanaceae; genus Solanum; species Solanum etuberosum. Next base: position 17,937 of record JAJONR010031951.1, read on the forward strand.
GCAAATTGCTTCCATATTTAATAGTGTTGTCAAAGGCGCGCTTTAGCTCAAAAGCAAGGCTCAATACATGTTGAGCGCTTCATCTCGCTTATGCGCTTCATTGTTGTCATCAAGGTTCTAAGACATACTTTTCCTTGTCAATGAGCCTCTTTTGAAGAGGCGACACTAAACAATTGATATTTCACTTTACTTTTGTTCATAGAGTTGTCATTCATGCTTATAATGATTAGTCTTGGACTATTTGCTTTTGTTATGCTGATTTAAAGAAAACAAATCTTGTTTGTTTGTATTTCTGCAGAAGTAGCAACAGAGATGGCTGCTTATGCTGCCGTAACTTCTCTGATGGGAACAATACACCTGATTTCACAATCCAACTTGGATTTACTGGAGGGTAACAAAGAACATTTGGAATTACTCTACGACAAGGCTGGTTCTTTGCAAGAACTAATTCTTGATAGTTGTGATGATGAACCAATGAAGGATTTGTTAAAAAAGATCAAATATCTAGCACATGAAATAGAAGATGAAGTTGAATCACACATTCAAAGAGAGTCCGTTAAGACGCTTCCTAAGATGTTGCAACGAGCTACAGAAATCTTCCGCCTTCCAACATCTCAGGAGAGTCTTTTTAAAACCTTTCAACGAGCTACAAAGATTTTCCACATTCCAACAGCTCATGATATGCTTCATAAGATCTTGCAACGAGCTACAGAAGACATTGATTCTGTGAAGGAAGATGTCCTCAAGCTGAAGGAGAATAATAATATGCGAGCTGTAGATTGTTCAATTGGTGGTACAAGTTCACCACAATTGCATGTTTCAACCATTGAGAATGATATGGTGGGGTACAACATCGAACAAGAGTTCATGCGGAATCAACTTAGGGGATACTCATCTCAATTAGAAGTGATCTCTATTGCTGGGATGGGCGGCATAGGTAAGTCAACTTTTGCAAACAAGATGTTTTATGATCCCTCAATTCTGAGCTTCTTTGATGTTCGTGGATGGATTACTGTGTCTAAGGACTACAGTTTAAGAAAGATGCTTCTATGCCTCCTTCAAGATGCTATTGGGGTGAAAGAAGAACTTGATAACGTAAGCGATGGAGATCTAGCAGATCGCTTGCAAAAAAGTTTAAAGGGTAGGAGGTATTTGATTGTTGTGGATAACATTTGGAGCACAGAAGCCTGGGATGAGATTAGACTATGTTTTCCAGAAAACAATAATAGAAGTCGGATATTGTTGACTACTCGAGACATGAAGGTTGCTCAATATGCAAGTTATCCTAAGGACCCTTTTCCAATGCGTTTCCTAGAGCCAGACGAAAGTTGGAAATTGTTTTACCAGAAGGCATTTGACAAAAAACCTTTCCCAATTGAATTTGAGAATCTCGCAAAGGAAGTTGTAAATAATTGCAAAGGATTGCCGCTAATGATATCTGTGGTCGCAGGGACTCTCTCTAGCAAGAGGACATTGGACGAGTGGACTAACGTAGCTCAAAGTGTGAGCTCTTTAGTAAACCTTGATGATTATCAACGTTGCTCAGGAGTGCTCGCTTTGAGCTACAATCATCTTCCTTCACATTTGAAAGCTTGCTTTCTGTATTTTGGAGTTTTCCCTAAAGATAGAGATATTTCTATGAAAAAGTTGATTAGATTATGGGTTGCAGAAGGGCTATTAGAGCTAAAGGGGCTTGAGGGATTTGAAAAAGTGGCTGCTAATCGGTTACATGATCTTATTGATAAAAGTCTAGTTGTTGTTGGCAAGCGAAGTTTGGATGGAAAAATCAAGACATGTAGGATTCATGATCTTCTCCATGATTTATGCTTGAGAGAATCTGAAAGCAATAGTCTTTCGTATGTCGTAAATCCCTCGATCTCTAGGAGACAAATAACAGATTGTCCTCATGGTCGTCGGTGGGTGTCAGTTCATTCAAAGAGAGGTTCTTTCTCTCCCATTCTTTTTGATACTCTTACTCACAACAAAACGCGATGTCTTCTTTTTTCATCCAACCAAATTGATCGGTGTTGTGATTTAGGACTAGTCCATTTCAAACTTCTTAGAGTATTGGACTTGGAGACAATGAGATTGGGTTTATTCCCTAGTGAAATAGTAGACTTAGTTTCTTTAAGGTATTTGGCTGTGATGGTTTTCGGGATTCGTAAAGATCTACCAATTTCCAATCTTTGGAATTTACAAAGTTTTATTTTTCCTCAATATACTCCACAAACCGGAACCATATATTTACCTAATGGAATTTGGGAATTGTCTCAATTGAGGCATCTCCGCTCTACAAGGATGTATTTATGTTCTCCTCCAAAGGTATCAACTAATGAAGTTAAGTACCAAGTATTGGAGAACTTGTTAAGTGTTTCCGGGTTGAGTCCTCGTTGTTGCACAAAAGAAATATTTGAAGGGATTAAGAAAGTGAAAAAATTGGGGATCTCTGGAACTGAAGATGAATTTGATAGTGAGCCCGGAGGCCTAGAGAATCTAATATATTTACATGAGCTTGAGGCACTAAATATTGCATCATACAGCTCTGTCAGAGTTGATTTTTTTCTTAGGCTTCCATGTCTGAGTTCTTTCCCACCAAATCTCAAGAAGCTGACACTTTGTGGTATGAGTTTACGATGGAAGGACATGACAATCATTAGCAAATTGCCGAAACTCGAGGTGCTCCAATTGAAGGATCATGCTTTTGTAGCAAACACAATATGGGAAGTAACAGAGACAGGATTTCCTGAATTGAAATTCTTGCTCCTTGAAGAGTTGATTCTTAAATATTGGAGAGCCGATGATGATTATTTCCCATCCCTTGAGCGCGTAGTTATCAAAAATTGCAGTTTCTTACAAGAGATTCCTCGGGGATTTGCAGATAGTATGACATTGGAGCTAATTGAGTTACATCAATGTTCTCCTTCCCTTGTGAGTTTTGCTGAACTGATCCGAAAAGAGCAAGAGGATTTGGGGAACGACATGCTTAAAGTTTATGCCTTCGACACAAGAGGTAAGTAAAAAGTTTAGAATGAGCTTTCAACATCCATTATAAGTTTGACTTCTGATGAACTGTGTTAAATCAGTAGATAAGAATCAACTAATAAGATACAGAAATTTAATAGTCACTACAAAATATTTGATAAGGAATTATCGATGGACAAATTCCATTACTGAACAACAAAAATTTGTCGCTAATCTTATTTAATGACGGGTTAAGGATGGATTAGCAAAAAATCCATCTTTCTCCTTTATTTTTGTAGTGAGTTTATAATGTCTGTTACATATGATTGTCATGTTAGGGCCTCTTCGTCTCTTCGCCGTTTTGGTAGTAGTATTTAGTAGTCTGTTGCTTTTCAATGTGTATAACAATTTGTTGCTTTATTTGCTTTTTATCTTGCTATGTAGCTGCCTCCTTTTTTTTCTCGCAGTCCTGCTTCGAACACATTTCTTTTGAGTCAAGGGTCTATTAGAAACAACCTCTCTATCCCCACAAGTGGTAAGGTCTGTGTACATCCTACACTCTCCAAACCCCACTTGTGGGACTACACGATGTTGTTGTTATTATAGGTTCAGTGAACGGGTATTGTATACCAATCGTTGCACATTGTATCTAATATTTCTGTCAAACTTGTTTTATTTATATATTTACTTATTTATTATCAGAACATTAGGAAGTGCAAATTTAGCTCAACAAAGACTTGTATAGTTCATGATTCTCATATGCAAGTGAATGAAATATACTGGAAGTGATTTTTCAGGTGCCAAATGTCTTCTTTAATAATATTAATCTTCAAAAAATATTTAAAAAAATCAAACCTTTTCATTAAAATAGAAATTTCCTGATCCATCTTTATGTTGTAACTCAGCATTATACTGCATGTGTTTTGGAGAGTACATTATGTATTCTTCAGTTGGATAAATATGAGAACAAGGACTAAATTCAAAGTGTTGCCACATGATAAGCAGATGTTTTAGATCAATGCTAGTTTGGTTGAAGTTAGACATGTTAGTGAATCTTTTCTGTAATTGACACCGTTAAATCTTATTTTTGTGCAGATTGGTAACAGTTGACTACGGTTGCACTCAGTCGAAGAAGTATGTAAATATGTGTTACAGTGAGTTTCCGACTCTAGGGGTAAGGCTGCATACACATAACCCTCCTCCCCATACCCCACTTGTGAGATCTCATTGCTTATGTTGTTGTATCTCATTGCTTATGTTGTTGTTGTTGTTATTGTAATTCTTGTTTCATGTCAACTGAAGTTGAGTTTATCATCAAAACTTTGCAAGAACAAAAACTAGAATATGTATAATACCACTCTGTAATGTTGGTCTGAGATTTTATATTCAAATTTGGTTTGTCTGAACTTTGAAGGGGTTATTCGAAGATTATTGCACATATTGTTTATAGGATGTTATTTGTAAATATTCTGTATCCTGTTCAGCCCCTCTGTTACTCACAGCAAAATGCGTTCTCTTCATATTTCGTTCGGCATAAGCATAGATTGTCTTGCATTAAGACTAAACCGTTTCAAACTTCTTAGAGTACTGGACTTGGAGAAATTTACCTGCTACGATTTACCTACTGAATTAGTACACCTATCTTCATTAAGGTATTTGGCTATGATGGTGTAGACATTGAAATTTGACCAAATCTGCCTTTCATCTCTTCTCTCATAAATCAAATCTGAAAATCTAAAGCTGCAAAGGTGGAAGAATGAGTACTTCAAGCCTCGTCTTCGAGTTTCATCGAGTCTACACTCCGACAAGCCTTGAAGCAGGGGACATTTGTAGTCATTGAAATTTTGTGGGACTATACAAGACCTGTTCAATTCGAATTGGGACTCTAGAAGGTGTGTTCAATTTCAATTAGAATTCTTGGAGGCTACTCAACCCTAAACCCTAGTTCATGCCTATATAAAGGGTACTAAATTCCGGCATCTTGAATATCTTGATATATTCCATAAAAAGTCATTGAATATTCATATAGAGGTCAAATCTAAATCATCCTAGTTCGAGAAATACGCCACTAACGGCCCTCGAATCATGGATAAATCTTAGAAGAGGAGAATCAAGGGAGGAATGGAATTGTACCCGCAATCTTGATGAATAAAATTATGTTTCTTCATGTTTTTTTGTGATTGCAATTTACTTTCTGTCACTTTAAAATTTGTTGCAAGCAGATGGTTTGTACGATTCCTAAAGATCTAACAATTTCCAAACTTTTTGTATTCCGTCAAACATTATCGAGGAAAAAACGCTACCATTACTTTAGCAAATGGAATTCCTGAAGGATTTGCAGATGTTATGACACTGCAATAATGAATTTCATTAGATAACTAAGTCCATCATCTTACCTATTATATGTTTGCCTTTTGATTAACTGTGTTAAACCAGTCGATGCATGTGATTAGTCATGTTAGGGCCTATTATTATAATGCATTAGCTTTGTGAAAGACTATACATAGTACATAATATTTTTGTTCAACTAGTTTATTATTCTGCAAGAGTATATTCATTAAGAGCCATTAACTGTTTTCACATTGTTGATGATTTCAATGCTCATTTGTAAAACAACTAATCCCCAAATCATAAAATCGTTGTAAAAGTAGAGTTGAGAGAGCAATTCTCTTAGGTGTAACTGTGATATTTTCCCTTTCTTTGTTAATAATATAAAAGCAGTTGTTCTCTGATGGACGTAGGATCACATTAATCTGAATCACGTTAACTCTTATGTTTTTTCTTTTACTTCTCCGCTAACAGCCAGTTCCTCTTTTCTTTGGGGCTGTGTAAGGGTGCGTAAACTTTTCAGAAGCTGACCAGGTCAAAGAAGACTCAGTAGCTTGAACAAGATATTTTTTTCCTTTAAAATAATCAAGTCAACTATTAGAAATGGTTAGTTGAAATCTAATAGTTATATAATATGCTAGTTGACTTTCCAGCTTTATTAGAAAATGGCTAGTTGTATGTAATGATAGTGCTGTCCAACTCAAGCAACTCCTTGATTAATGCTACAATTTGGTACTAGTGAAATCTTCTAATTGTTTAGTGTTTTGTAAACCATTTGACTTAACAAATTTCAAATCAGTAGGCTGACAATTACCTTGTTAAAAAATGCAATTTGCAATATAGATATGTTCTAGGAAACTTCGATCGATTACTAGTATTTAATATCCTGACCAGCTCAGTTGATATAGTGATATACTTGTAAATCAAATCTCTTGTCACAAATCTTGTATAGAATTAGAATAGGAGATGGCTGCTTATGCTGCTGTAACTTCTCTGATGGGAACAATGCACCTGATTTCGCAATCCAGCTTAGACTTTCTGGAAAGTAACAAAGAATGTTCGTCAAAAACTGTCGTTCCTTACAAAAGATTCCTAAAGGATTTGAAGATAGTATGACACTGAAGCGAATTGAGTTATGGGGATGTACTCCTTCCCTTGTGAATTTCGCTAAGGAGATCCAAGAAGAGCAAGAGATTTTGGGAAACAACATACTTCAAGTTTATCCCTATGACACAATTTGAGGTAAGTAAAATAAATAAGTTTTGACTTTTGATGAAATGTGTTACATCAGTAGATGAGAATTCTAAACTGTCTTTTGGAGTTGTGGTATAGGTTACACTGCCCATATCGCCAACAGACATAAGAAAAGTTCAAAGCACAAATTGTCAGTAGATTAAACCTAAAGGTAAATAACGAGGGAAGTGTAAAAAGCATTGCCAGCGAATGATTTCCCTTCTCATACTAGATGATGTCAGGGAAGCTATAAATTTGGATCATGTAGGTATGCCCCAATCTGAAGATTTCGCAAGAAGCAAGGTAATTGTAACTTCTCCTTCTTTGGAGGTTTGTAGGTAAATGAAAATGAGAAGAGACACCGAACTGAATGTTTCCACATTGGAGGCAGATGAATCTCGACAACTGTTTGTCAAAAATGCAGGAGATGATGCCAACTTTTGTTGTAAAGATTCACATTTTGTTTCCTCATTCAGGAGTAACTAAGCAGATGATGGAAATTCCTGTCCAAGAGAGACACGAAATTTCAAGCTAAAGTTAATCAGTCGAGTTTGCTGTGATGTATTTTCTGTCAGATGTCTTAAGTTTTTTCTGCCAATAATTGTTCCTTGTTTGTACCATTTTTTCTTTCTGGTTTTGATATTTTGATTGTACACTGAGTAATTTCTTGTTTTGATTGTGTTGTAATAAACTGGTATTCTGGAGTTTCTAGGGAAATGTTGTAAATAAACCTTTAACTTATTAAAACAAACTGGTATTGCTTCTGGTATTGTACATTCAAAATTTAGCACATGCTCTTGATTTTCCATGTTTTTGCTCTCATGATAACACTTCAAATTGTGTTTGATGAAACTTTTAATAATAGAAATTGATAACAATGTCCAAATGTTGGTTACAACAATAACATAAAGTTATAAGTTGAGATAATTGTGAAGAAAAACGACTTCCATCCAAAAGTGTGAGGAGTCATCTTGAAAAAATAAGCAGAATACATAGAGTTACTGTGTTATACTGTTATGGATTTTTTTATTCAAATTTAGCTCTGGTTTACCAATTTGTTATCACAAACTCACTGGCCTGACTAGTCCCAGCTCTATTCCAGAAGTTTCTTCATTTAACTTCTATCGTGATGATCTCTTAATGATGACCAAAAGGCAACATAATCATCTTCTTCAGACACAGAACAAATCGTTGTGAAACAAAACTGATACGCTTGTGGAAATACACTGAGTTTGTTGTTAGTGCTGGAATCCTTTTCTTTTTTCTTTTTTTTGTTCTGCTGTCTGCAAAGGGAATGACAAGACTCTGTCCACAATGTACCAATGACTATTGCAAAAAGCTTCATATTCAAAAGTTTTGGTTTTCTGTTGGAGGTCTATCATGAGACGCTCATTGGGAAGGAAATATATGTCTTAGAGCCTTTATGACAACACTGAAGGGCACACTAATCGAGGTGAAGCGTTCAACATGTTTCATGCCTCGCTTCAGAGCTTAAGTGCACCTTTGACTATGCTGTTTGAATTAATTTCCTGATGACAAATTGTTTGGATTTCATAAAATTTAACCTCAGTGTTTCAATAATCTGTAAGTTTATCCAGACTAGCTCTCAGTCACCTCTTGATTATTGATAAAACTATAATTTTTGGTAAAAATATTCTAGTTGTTGAGGCTTAATAATGGTTCTTCCTTTTTTGGTTGTTCTGTTATTCTCTTATGGAAATAACTAGACGTTTTGTTTGTTCTGCTATTCTCTTACGGAAATATCAAGACGTTTTGTTTGTTCTGTTATTAATATCTTTTGCTATGTGCAAACATTGTGCCAATGATTTGGTGTTCTAGGAAAACTTCATGAGAATTAACAATTGCTTAGAAATTAACGACCACCTATGTTGACTGTGATATAATTAGCTGTATCATACTTTGTTATTTCCAGTGTGAAATTTGTTGTGAACTTCTTATCTATCCTTTTCGAGTGCCAACATTCCGCAAATCTATTCATTAACAAATCTTGTATTGATCTCTGAAGGTACTTAGCAAGAGAGATGGCTGCTTATGCTGCTGTAACGTATCTGATGGGTACAATTCTTTCGCAATCCAGCTTAGACCTTCAGGAGGGTGACAAAGAACATTTGGAATCACTCTACGACAAGATTGGTTCTCTGCTGGAGTTTCTTGACAATTTTGATAATGAACTGATGAAGGATCTGCAGAAAAAAGGTAAAAGATCTAGCAAATGAAGTAGAAGATGAAGTCGAATCACAATTATTGCTGATTATGGAGAAGGATGAACATATTCGAATGAGAGGCTTCTTATGATCAGAAATTGAAAGTTTCCAGTGATCCCAAATACCTAGATAATCTAATATATTTAAATGAGCTCGAGGCACTAAGTATTTTGTCATACTCGTTACCTCGTATGCTTCCATGTCCAGCTTCCTTCCCTCCAAATCTCAAGAAGTTGACACTTTGCAAAACCTACTATGGGAGGACATGGAGATTATTAGCAAGTTGCCTAAACTCGAGGTACTCCAGTTGAAGGCTCAGGCCTTTTCATGATTTGAAGATGTTGGGGAAACAGTCTGGGATCAAGTATTGAAATTCTTCCTTCTTGAGTATTGGAGAGCTACCGATGATTATTTCCCATGCCTTGAACGCATAATTATCAGAGATTGCCACAAGTTGAAAGAGATTCCAGAAGTACTTGCTGATAGTATGACACTGCAGCTAATTGAATTACGGGGATGTTCTTCTTCCCTCGTGACTTTTGCTACGAAGATCCAAGAAAATCATGAGGATTTGGGAAACAACATACTTAAAGTTGATGCCTTCGACACAATTAGAGGTAAGTAGAATGATTCTTCAACATCCATTATATGTTTTACTTGTAATTGATCTGATAACTTTGGTTGAAAATTTTGTTTGCATATAACTACTAGTATATTGTTTGATTGTTATACGACAGGTAAAATTGAATATTCCATATGTATAAGCTCTGTGAAATGTGTTGGAAATGAAGACACTTTTGAAAGAGTGGCATGCTTAATGTTGCAAAGAAAACGAAAAATATGCCCTTACATCTATGATAAGCGTTCTGTGATTATACAGGACATGACACAGTTTCAGCTTATCGAGTAAATGACCTTAAATAGGAGGATGTGGAGGTCATGGATTAGGTTAGAAGGTTAGTAGGCAGTGGAGTGTTCTCTTGCTTCCCGAAGGGTTTAGGCTTATTGGTGTGTGTCTGTCGTAGTGTCTTGCTTTTGCTTTCTATCACCATCTGTTTCTGTTATGGTATTCCGGTTATTGCATTATTTTGTTCTTGTTACTGTTTTCTTCCGTATTGGTTGCTTCACTGTCGTTTTCCTTTTTTTATACGTGCTATGATTTGTTGTACTTGAGTTGAGGCCTTGAGGGTCCTCTAAAAACAACATTCTACCCTTCTCAGACTCCACTTGTAGGATTTGAGTATATACATCACAAATAAATTTAACTTCGTATATACTGTGTAAGTTTCCACTAAAAGAGGTTCGACTGAACCCCCTTACTCCGATGTGGCTCCTCCTGGGATTACACTCGATTGTTATTGTTGTTCTTGTTCTTGTTTCTCATTAAATGGGGTTGATTTTATCATTAATACTCGGTTTTGTCTAGAAAACAAGAACTAGAATATGTAATAGTTCATTTGTACTTTTACCCCTATTTTGTGATGCTCTTTCAGCAAATAATTTTTTTTGCGAGATATAAGTTTCTATTTTCGTATGATAATATTCTACAAGTAATATTATGTCTCTGCACCCTTTAAGAACGTATGTATGTATGCTAAGTATAAATTCAATCGCTAAGGATAAAATTAAAAGACCAATCCATTCGAAGGGAAAATGGTGTTATTTGATATTGGTCCAGTAATTTGATTTTTCTTGACTTATTTTTTTTAAAACTACAACACATTATCCTACAACAAATGAACCAAAATTTTAGGTTTGAATCTGAATGGTTTAGATCTTAGGTTATTAAGTGCATTTGTTTTGAGTAAGTCTTTAATCATTAAAGTATTGAGCGAAGGCTTAATATTATTAAGAACTATTTCTGTGTGAATAATTTTCATATCACTCTATTTATAATTACTAACCACCATCATTACCACTTCTGACATCACAATTATCACCATTATTATTCGACCATCATTTACGTTGCTAACTACCAGCCGCCACACCAACCAACATAGCCATCAGCCCATCACTGGCAACCACTTCTTTCAATCGTTATTACACCTACCAGTTTTATCATTATAATTATATTCACTTCCACCACCATCGCAATTGCACCTCTATCAGCCTCTACCATATCACTGTGGTCAATCTCTACTACGTCCAACCACCCCCACCATCACAATTAGCATTGTTGTCAACTATCACCACAACTTGTTCAGTTACCATCATCAACGCTATCATTTGCTAGCATCAACTTCACCATCACAACCACCGTTATCAACTGTCACCATCACTTCAGTCTCTACAATACCATGCAACTATTTCCATCATATAATATCACTACCACCATCATTATTAGTCACTAACACTAGTCATTATCATCATCACCATTACAACCCGTCTCCACCATTACTAACAAACATAAATATTTTATTTATTTTATTTTATCAAATTTATATATTTTATTTGAATTATATATTTATTATGTTTACAAATAAATAAATATATATATCCAAACATTGTAAATCAAATAATCTAGAAATAACATCTTAATTGATATACATTTTAATTTGACACATTAATTTTAATAAAAATAAATAAGACCTCATACACATTTTTTTACAAATTTTTTTTTCAGTAAAGTAATAGAGAAAGTCGGTGACACATATAATAGCGTCAGTTTGTACCATGCATTTAGTCAGCGACAGCTCTATTTTTATTTATTTTTTATTTTTCGTTCGACGTTCATTGCATTTAGTCAGAGAAAGTTATTTTTTTCTTATAGTGCCAATTAAAATTAATAACTATATAAATTATTAATAAAGTTAATTTAGTAAAATATATTCTTAATTAATATAATTTTTTTAAAAAAATTGGTCAAGTCAATATGTGTCAAGTAACTTACTTTTCCTGACTATTTTACATGTTCAGTATTGACTTGGCATAATTCTTGGAAAACAATTAGGGGTGGTCGGTTGAGAATAATATATTATCTCGAGATAAGTTATTTTGTCATGTATATGAGATAAGTTATCTCACCGTTAAGATAAAAATCATGGGATAAATAATCTCAGTATTGCCTAATACCTCTAAACAAACGCGTATTTTATTCCTGAATTACTAAACCTTATACCTCACACCAAACGTCTCCTAAGTAGCATGATGATTTTATTATATCATTCTTTGATTATAATAAATTCAATGTTTTGTGTGTTGTTGGTGCTTTGGAAATGCATTGGAAATTATAATTAATGTAATAAGAATAAAGTATGAAATAGGTAATATATTATCTCTTCATTTTTTTAAAATTGGTCAAGTAAAAGGGAATATTTCGTATTAGTATATATATAAAAGTGAACGAATGAAATAGTATATATATGAAACAGTATATATGTATATCTATATTAGGGCAGAAACAAAAAATTTAGTTTATGAATTATAGACTTCAGCTCGATTCTAAAATATAAGTTTTACGAATTCAATTAGTAAAAAATTTATTTAATATTTACGACTTTAGAATTAATAAAATTTTAGTTACCTTATATAAATTATTTCTTTGTTTCACAATTTAAAAAATTGTATTTTTTCCATGCCACCTTTTGGAATTAAATATTCAAAAACATATTTATATATCACAATAATATATATTAAACTGCTTAATTTTGTTTTAATTTTTCATAAATATTTTTTCTCTATGATCATGAGATTCCTTCAACAAATAGTAAAACGATTTATTATTTTATTATGTTCCTACTCATAATAATTACGTGTATTCAAAAAGCATAAAGTAATAATGAAAAATGCATTATCCTCCACCTGCCTCTTTTATTACAATTGCTCCATTATCACTTTAATTTATTGTCATCTTTTTAATAAAAATAAAACATTAAAATGCCTTAAATTAGTTAGCAGTTAGATAAACCTATATATGAATCGACATGAATTAGTAGGATGATTGAGATTTCTTCAATTTTAATCAAAGGTCTCGTATTTGAGTTCATGAAAATGAAATAAATTTTATTGTAAATGTCGTCCTCAAAATAAATTTTGTAGCATGCAATTCAAAGTTAATCAAATCTCAATGTATTTATCAGACGTCGGATAAACATATCTATAATGAAAAGACATTGGAAAATGATAAGTCTCAATTTTTTCAATGAAAATGATGTATGATGTTGAATTGCATGTGAAATATCTTTGGTGCCTAACATGATTATGATTAGCATGGGAACATAAAATTATATGAATTGAAAAAATTCTTTTGGCCAGAATTTGGTCAGAATGGTAAATTAACATATTTCATACTATGTTATTTTATCTTTTTGAACATTTTTATCTTTTTAACTTTAATACCTTTTAATTAAAAAATGAAAAAAAGATCTCTTTATTTTAAAATAAAAAGGATATTATAGACTTTTTAAATTTCTGGCCAAATTTTTTAACCATTTAGCATTACCCTATATAAATAACTTTGTTTTTCTTTTTTTTTTTCTTTTTTTTTCTTTTTCTTTTTGAGTTGGGTTGCAATTTATAGATATATTTCATGGATCTCAAAGTATCTTATCGTGATTTGTAAAAAGCTAAAAAAAAGTATTTAAAGAAAAAAGAGAGGAGGAATAAAAAAGAGTAAGATATTTATACTTTTATGATGTGGTCCTATGAAGGCAAATATAAAAATAATTTAAATTATTATCATTTACGTACGTAGCCATGCAAGTAACACCATAGTACATTTCGTCATTGTGGAGCGGTAAGTATTTTTTTTTTATTACATATTAATTAAATATTTTAAGTTTGAACAAGTGTACGAAGATTTTTAATAGAAAACATTTTACTCTAAGTGAAATTTTCAATGAAAATCTAAATTCAAATAAAAAACAAATATCGAACATCGATAGGAAACCAAAAAAGAGAAACACAAGCTTCCAATTTCTAAATACTCACTTTGGATATGATAGCAAAATTAAAAACTACACGTATCTGCATAATTTACAACTTTTTTTAAATTTTCATTACTTTTATTGAAATTATTGAGAATAATAATTGTCGATCATTATTTTGACTATGAAAAATAATACTACGTACTAAACTATATATTGACCATAGTATGGTCCAAAGTGGACAACTAGTTAATTGTTACTCCCCTTTTATTCTCTAATCAATTTGATGCACTGGTACATTAGTGGGCCCAACCCAAAAAAAAATTCACCCTACGTTTTATGGGTGGACATGATATGATATTAAAAAATTTAATTTATCAATTTCAGATTTCAATTTTTAAAAATATTATACCATTATCATATTAAATTCATTCGGTACGATTCAGCATTTTGAAGTTCCATTTTGATATTTTGCGGTTCAATAATTGATAACTATAGTAATTTATTTGACTTTGACTTATATATTTTCATGTCATAAAGAATTATGACTTCGACTGAAAAGTCTCAATTATATCATACGAATGTCTTACACATATAATAGTATTCAAAAGAAAGTACAAGTAATTTGTTTAGTTAATCAGTAGCATATAAATGACAGTTGAATCAAGATGGAGTAATCAAAATTTAAACATTTAATAATTGGTTTTGTACTAATTTATTTTATATATTTGCTACTATTATAATAATATATATTATCAGATCACTCGAATATAAATTATATTTTTTTTATAATCCTGCTTCAAATAAGTTCTCTTTTGAATCGAGGGTTCATACAAAATAATATTTTTTTCTCACAAATATTAGATTACTCAAAGATTATCTACTAATATGCATTCTTAAAATGAGAAATTCGTAATCTTAAAAATAAAATAAATTACCATTAATAGCATTTTCTTTTTTTTTATGAGACTTGGGGAATAATTTTTCTATATAGTGGCAAGAAGACAATTACCAAAATTTTAGGAATCTATATAGAGATTTGGGAATTTTTCTGAAAAAAAAGTTCTAAAGAGACTTTCCCTTTTGATGATAGTTTTTATAATATTTTATAAATAGACAAAGCAAAGTATAAAGTAAGAAACTTTGATGACACAAAAACAAATTTGTCAGTCCTCAAATTTCCATTTCTGTAATTTTTTATTCATTTACTTTGAATAATAGTTACAATTACTTAAAGTCCTCATTTTGTTAAGTTTAAGATTGATGTTTGAATTTGAATATATATATATATTTTTAAAAGATGTATGTTGAGATTTAAAATATTTGAATTTAAATGCATATATATGCTTAGTAGGTAAGATCATGAATAAAATAAATACAAAAACACACAGTATTTGCCAAACTACATGAAATGCACAACTCAAAAAAGTCAAAAGTCATGTGCACATGTTTCATAATAAAATAATAAAAAGAATAAAAAAAGGTTAGAAAATATGAAATGACCATGAAATGAGATTGAGAAAAAAAAAATCACACTAATTGTTTACATCAAATTATACAAATTTAATTAATAATTAAATTTTAAATAGAGATTAAAAAAATAGACAAAAATTATAATGTTGCCATGCTTTAGATTTTACTAGGTGTGTGTTTTGTAAATACATTCTCAATTAATTTGAATTATATGATACATTTTTTTTTTAATTCGTTTTTCAAAAAAATGATACACTACTAAATTTGAGAATACTTGATTTTACACTTCTTATTTATCCTCAGCGGGAAGCTTTTATTATCACACAAGTTATTGTCATATATTCATATTTAAGAACATAATTTTTGAAAGTTTTTATTTTGTTCTTAAATTATATATTAATATAAAATTATATCACATAATTAAAAATTTAAAAGTAATAAGTAAGAAAAGTTGATATTATCACATTTATGATTGAGTAGCATAATTGAATGTGTATTTATTAACTAAATTTAATAATAAAAATTATGTAATAACACGTGTCATATGTTCATTAGATTGGTGAAAACATTAAATGCTTATAAATTTTACTTTTATATATATATATATAACTATTCCAACCATATACTGTCCATAACTCTCTCACTATAGTAAGAAAAAGCCAGAATAATTGGCAATAATTGATTAGATCAATAAATAAAGTTAGAATATATCTAGCAATAATTGATTAAATCAATTAATAAAGATAGAAATAGCAATCTTTAATAAATAAATTTTGGGTATCTAACTAGAGAAATTCAAGGTGTAATACTCTATGTTTGACCAATTATTATGCTACCCAACCATAAATAGAGAGTCAAAAGCAGTAAGTTGATCACTTTCAATTTCAACTTTTTTATTTTATAAACAAGACATTCCAAAATATAAAATAAAAAAAATACTATAAATTACAAAAAAAAATTTGCATATCAATATAATTAAAAAATACATCATAAAATATTAATCAAAATTCTTATTATTTGACTCTATAAAAATAAACCAAGATAACTAAAAAGGGACGGAGGGAATAACTCCTTTATCTATAAAAAAAATATATTTAAATCCCATAATATGAGGCTCTGATTTCTTTTCCCAATAATAAACACAAGGATCCAAAACAAAATAAACAAAACAATTGTAGAATTCATTTGCTTTCAAGGTAAGAAATCACTCTCTATCACAACAATAAAAACTTACTTATAGGGAATAATTTAACAAAATAAAAATATATATCCTCTATTCACACCATTAAACTTCTACTATATACAAAATTTATAAAAAAAAAAGTCAAATTTATAATAAACTTCTAATTAACTGTATTTCTACGAGAGGCCGTTTAAACGCTCTAAGCTTGGTAAATTTCCCAATAGGTACAAAAGGGACATCATATATATATGTGAAAAAAGGGGAGTAACAGTTATGGCAATAAATTCCAAACCCCATAAAAGAGAAAAGAAGACAGCTATTCAGAGAGGGTAACAAAGCCAAGAATCTCAAAGACAGAAGGATAAGAACATGACATAAAAATAGTTTTTTTTTTAATTTTATAATTTTCTTCAAAAAATAATAATAATTAATTTAAGGTTGTCTGTTTTCTTCTTCTCTGTTATGTAATGTGAGTATATATATATATCTATCCTCTGCTTTTTATCTTTCTCCCTACATCTGGGGTTGGTTAAAAATTGAGTCTTGAAAACAAGATTCTGGCCCAGAAAGTGAGGGGAAATTTTGGGTCTTTCAAGATTTTTCTTGAACATACAAGGTACTTTACTGTTTTCCTTTTTTGGGTTCTGTTGTGTGTGTATATATTGTTTCATCAAGAAGCTGATTAATGGGCTCTACTCTGTTTATGTAGTAAGTACTTGGTTTATATCATTTTCTGTGTAAGATCTTTTTCAGATCATTGCATTTTTTGAGTCTTTTCTGTCACTTTCTCATTTATATCCACTGTTTGTCATCTTGGGTTTCTTTGATTTACTGTTATGTTGCTGGTTTTCAGCATTTGGGGTTTCTTAGTTTTGTTAATAAGATCTTGGGTTTCATTTATTTTCTTGAATTAACATGTCTATATAGTGAAAGATTTGATCTTGGATTGAGTGTAATGTTCATAAAAATTGAATCTTTTTTGCTCACTTCCAAGCATTTCATGTTTGGGATTACTGTCGGCAAGTGTATTTGTGTGTGTAGTAACAAATGAAGTATTCTTAACTTATCTTTATTGTACTAAGCTTTACACTGTTCTTTTTTCCTTTCTTGTATTCTTGGTTGTTAGGTGCAAAAATTCTTTGGTTTGGTTCTTTTCTTCATACTTCTTCCCTACATTATTGACTTTAGTGGCTAATAGGGCCCTCATTGGGACAGCATAATTTGATAAAGTTTTGGGCCCTATATCATGTGGAAAATATAAAGATAAAGTGAACATGTTATGTTAGTTCTAACTTGACCCCTACTTTCAGTATCAGCAGATCTAATCTAATGGTTTTTAAGTGTTGTAATTAATAGCCTGTTTTTGAGATTAGATCTGTTAATGGTCCTCTTGTTTTTGTGTGGATACTAGGATTTTGTATCTAGTTTATTCAGATATCTAAGTATTGGAGTACTGGATTTTCAGTAAGTGGTTGTTGTTGTATACTTTTTGAGCACTTCTTGCTAAGTTAAGCATTTATACCATCCTCCTTTGGCTTATCCGATTACTCGATAGTTTCCACAAGCACAAATTCCGCTTCTTGTAGGACCAAAAATGCTTTCACAAAATAATCCATCTTTTTCCGGTTTACTAGTTTTGTAATGAGTAGTGTAGTGTTTTGTTACCTCTCGGATTATCTACCGATTTTGCTCTATCTCCCTTTCTTTTTGTGTTGAGATTAGGATATTGTTGTGATGTCACTCCTTTTTTCGTTATCTTTCATTTATATTGGAACCATTGCATTCATCAGATACTGATTCCTATCTCGAAAACGTGTTTTCTCCTCTTTGATTTCCTAGCTCCTCCCTTTTCTACTTTTCATTATAACAAGATGATGGGTATCATATTCTTAACCGAAAAGTAGTGATTGCCGATCGGTATCATATTTTCCCCTCTCATTTGCTTGATTGCTCTTTCCATTCGATTGTTCTTCTTGATGATTCATTTTGCTAGAACAGTCACTTTAAGAAATTCCAAGTGAGAGTTTGCATGAAGATTTTACTAGTTGAAGAGTTGGAATGATTTACCTGGTTGTTTTTCTCTTATGCAGGTAGCTGATAAGGAGGATCAGGAAACATGAAGCACAAAGATGGAAAACCTCATCAACCGGATAAAAGTTCGTGGAAAGTCCCAGTGGCATTAACAGTTGTGGTGCTGTGTGGGCTTTCTTTCTACCTTGGAGGTATTTTTTGCTCTGAAAGGGAGAGATATGTAGCTGAGGCTGTTAACAAGGCTGTTGACACTCCCACGGGAACTGCTACTGTACCTGTCCAGATCAAAGCCGTTTCGTTTCCTGAATGCAGTGCTGAGTATCAGGACTATACTCCATGCACAGATCCAAAGGTATTATGATTTCTAATCTTTTTATCCTAGAATTTTGTTCATTGAGATATGTATTTGTTATTATTGTGTGGTTCTGTCCGTTGTGTTAATAACCTTTGATATCACAGAGATGGCACAAGTATGGTCGCCATCGTCTTGCTTTCTTGGAACGGCATTGCCCTCCTAGTTTTGAAAGACAGGAATGCTTGGTACCCCCACCAGATGGCTATAAATCGCCTATTAGATGGCCAAAGAGCAAAAATGAATGTTGGTACAGGTAATACCTAATGTTCTGGAACTTTGTTTGTCAATGCTTTGTTCGATTCATTTGTGATCATTTGAACCTTACTGAAGTTACTGGTCGGATCTGGCTGCAGGAATGTTCCATATGATTGGATTAACAAACAAAAGTCCAATCAACATTGGCTTAAAAAAGAAGGGGAGAAGTTTCTCTTTCCTGGTGGTGGTACAATGTTTCCTAATGGAGTTGGTGCCTATGTTGATTTGATGCAAGATTTGATTCCGCAAATGAAAGATGGGACAATCAGAACTGCCATTGATACTGGATGTGGGGTGAGTCTTTGTCGTGGAGCTTCTGTTTCTATTATGTTTCCAAATGTGAACAACTTCTCCAGCAATTTAAGTTTTTTTTTCTTCGTAGGAGTGTTTACTTGCAATTCGACACTAGCAAACGATAACTGGTTCAGTCATATCTATGTTATATCTTAGTCTTTGGGTTCCATAGCCTTGTTGAAGTTAACTGAGCAGTAACTCATCAAAGCAGTCCTTGTCTATTATTGACAATCAAATGAAGAAATCCCCATCCCTAGGCATTTTCCTTCAATGTGTTTTTGGTTGCCTTTTGCTATTTCCGGCCTGAGGTCATTACTGATTCTTCTATTACTGATTTTAGTACATTATCTATGATTGTAATATTACATTTCGACTAATTACTAGACAGGAAAACAAAATATACTAACATAGATGTTTCTCCTGGGAAAACTTATGTGTAGTATCTGATTCAGAATTCAGGTTAAGCCTAATGTTCCTCCTTCATCTTCCTCTAGGTAGCAAGCTGGGGAGGTGATTTACTAGATCGTGGAATTTTGACGGTCTCTCTTGCCCCAAGGGACAATCACCAGGCTCAGGTTCAGTTTGCTCTGGAACGTGGAATTCCTGCAATTCTGGGCATCATTTCTACTCAGCGTCTTCCTTTCCCTTCAAACTCTTTTGATATGGCTCATTGTTCAAGATGCCTAATTCCATGGACTGAGTTCGGTAAGTGATCTACTTACTTAGGTAGAAGGTGTATGGTGTCTTAATTTTGCATTGCGTGGCTTTTCCAATTTGTAAATAGGGATGTATCCAAATTCATGCTCTGCGCCTAGTGCATAGACAAAACAAGCTAGATATTAGCAGTGATGGTTATACTAATTCAACCTCATTATTTTCAGGTGGAGTTTACCTTCTTGAGGTACATCGCATACTCCGACCTGGCGGTTTTTGGGTTCTCTCTGGTCCTCCAGTGAACTATCAACGTCGTTGGAGAGGATGGAATACCACTATTGAGGAGCAAAAAACAGATTACGATAAGTTGCAAGAACTACTAACTTCAATGTGCTTCAAATTATTCAACAAGAAGGACGACATTGCTGTGTGGCAGAAGTTGTCTGACAATAGCTGCTATAAGAAGCTTGATAATCCTGACAACTATCCATCAAAATGTGATGATGGTACTGAACCTGATTCAGCGTGGTACACCCCTCTTCGTCCTTGTGTAGTTGTGCCCAATCCAGCTGCTAAGAAAGTCAAGTTGGATGCCCTCCCCAAGTGGCCAGAAAGATTGCACACTGCTCCTGAACGCGTTTCTGATGTTCGTGGAGGTAGTGCTGGTTCCTTCAAGCATGATGATGGTAAATGGAAGGCTCGGGCGAAACACTACAAGAAGTTGCTCCCTGCACTTGGGACTGACAAGATCAGAAATGTAATGGACATGAACACCTTGTATGGAGGTTTCGCTGCTGCTGTGGTCGATGATCCGTTGTGGGTCATGAATGTGGTTTCATCTTATGCACCAAATACACTTTCTGTGGTCTACGATAGGGGTCTTATTGGAACAATTCATGACTGGTAATTACAATTTACATGCAAAAAGCTCAAGTCTAAACTACTACAATTGCTCTTTTTCATTATGCTTGGTGATGATGTCTTCGCTTATTTATAGAATTTTTTTTGTTTGCTATTCTATAGGTGTGAGGCTTTCTCAACATATCCTCGGACATACGATCTTCTGCATCTTGATGGCCTCTTCTCTGCCGAAAGTCATAGGTAAATGCATTTGCACCTCATGTTCACACTGCTTCGTGTCTTAATTGCATTTTGTCCTTCATCATTTGCATCTCCACCGAAAGTCATACCCTTGATTGCGTCTTTTAGTGAGTCGTTTGACCCCCTCTCAATCAGAGCGGAGCTAAAGTGTTGTCTTAAGGGTTCGGCCGAACCCAACGTCTTTGGTTCAAACTTCAAACCTTGTATTTGTCCCCATTGAATATGTACACATTATTATTTAGAACCCATTAACTTAAACAAATTCCCAGCTCCGCTTCTGCTTCTAACTAAATGCCAAGCATCTACGTTTAAGCTGGCAACCATTTCCCTCCCTCCTGACATAAGTTACGTGTATCGTGCAGATGTGAAATGAAATATGTTCTGCTGGAAATGGATCGTATTTTACGTCCCAACGGATATGCTATAATCCGAGAATCCAGCTATTTCGTAGACGCTATTGCTACTATGGCTAAGGGAATGAGATGGAGCTGTCGTAAGGAAGAAACGGAATACGGCGTAGAGAAGGAGAAGATATTGATTTGCCAGAAGAAGCTATGGTATTCAAAGCAAAATTCATGAAGAACTTTGAACATCATACCATAAAACACAATTGCTGATAATGGAGAGAAAAAGTTATATATTTAAGATGGGCATCATAGGAGATATGTAAGTCCACACAGTTTATATATTATATATATATTTTGTTCAACAAATCATTGGAAATTGAGATTTTGAATTGAAGAATCAATAGCCAAAAATTAACCATATGCTAATATTATGATGGCTTGTTCATGCAATATATTCTTTGTTAAGGCCCAAAGCTTTTGCTTTCTGCACCAGCTGGCCCTCGGAGATTTTTCGATTATAAAAAACAGAGCGATGTACTCTTTGGTTGTATTTTTTTTTTGGGAAAAACATTGCAGCTCCTTATGTACCTAGTTAGATTTGTTCATTTTGAAGACTTCTTGGATGTAATAATTAAAGCTCAATTTTTATTGTCAAAGTGCTTCTATCTAGCTCATGAAAAGTAGTAGTATCTTACATGATGTTCTATTTCAGGGGCATTTTTTTGGATTCCGTGAATGCGAGATGTTTTGTGCACGTTCTTTTATACTTGCACTTTTGATCATTATGATTGTGAGTTTCCCAAATTAATGAATTCATTAATAGTTACATCATTAAATTATTTATGTGTTATGTTAATTTTGGATTGTTATTCTAGATTTTGAGGATAACTAGTTCAATAATAGATTTTTTTATATATACATAGGGACTAAAATCACATAATTGAATATGAAGGATCGTTTGGGTTGAAGACAAGTCATGATTGAATTAGTTATATTGAGATTATTTCTTAGAAAAGTAATTGTTTACAAAAATATCATCCACTTTATTTAGAAGAAAAAATATTTGAGAGACCTCAAGGGTGTTTTTGTTGCAGAGATAACTTATCTAACTATTAATTACTAATCCTGATATAACTTATTCCAAGAATTGTAACTAATAAGATAATACTTATATTTTATTTCAAAACTATCTATGTTTGTCCAACATACTAATGTCCCTTTTAAAAATCTATCACTACACAATCTTTTGATCGAGGAAATGTAATTGATCAATTTATGCTGGTTGAAGAATTCAACACACACTCGTTAATATTTTTAAAAGAGTTTGACCAATATGCCCTTGCTTATCCTATTCTCTTTCACTATTTTGAGCAATTATTGAATTTGTTTGAACCTTGAGATGACAAGATTGATTATATATTATATAAGAGGATTTAACATATTGATGTTGACAAAATGAGACTTGCTTTAGTTGTTTGATGTTTGAGTAGTGTGAAAGTTAAGTAAGAATGTTAGTAGTATTTATCAAATAACAAAAATCAACTGTGAGATCATTTATTGGCCAAAAATGTAATCCACCAAACCCCTAAACAAGTCCCAAAGCTTTTACTTCACGCTCTTTTCTTTTCTATCGATATTTGATATCTGCTTTAGAATCTTAATTAATTTGAATTGAAAAAGTAATTCAAATAGTCGTCACATAAACTGAAATAGTTGATAGATGTATACTTATATACAATATCTTTATAATCGTGTAATATGTTATCTTAAATTAAAAATAGTTTATGAATATAAATATATGTATAATATATACATAACTGTGTAATAGTGTATAATTTACGTATACCTATTAGGAAAAGTAAATAGTGATTTGATCAGTTATTTGTGTAAAGATCTCATTCGGGTTCGCATGCCCATTAAAAAGAAACTCTTCTTATTAGAATTTTTTTTTTATTAATATCATGATTTAAATTCTAGACTTCTGATTAAGAATAAAATGATCGTATCTATTCTATCACTTTGGTAGCATCCAAAACAACTGATTGGGCTCTCCTGGTCCATTTCTGCTACATCCACTAGATTAGATTCCAGAAATGTGCTTTGGTCTTTTCTTTTAACCCATTGTTTAGATCTTAGTGTTATCAAAAAATAATTCTACCTAACAAAAGTTTGTCCTTATAGGGATGACAACGGGGCGGGGTTAAATCATAAATAGGATTATTAAAGAGACTTTTTTTTTGTCATCTTCTCCCACCTCGCCTTGTCCCCCCACCCCATTCTCGATTGATAATTAGGTTATTATTGAAGATTGTAAATATCTGTCGAAAGTGAAAAGACAAATCATAAATAGGATGATTAAAGAGAGCTTTTTGTCATCTTCACTCACCTCACCTTGGTACCCTTATCCCATTCTCAATTTATAATTAGATCATTATTAAAGATTATAAATATCTGTCGAGAGTGAAACCGATCTTGAATTTATATGCAAATTTGTTAAGTGATCGTTATTGATATTATCTCTATTATGTACAAATTTGACCTATTTGAAGATGGATGACTAATTGTTAAGACTACCACAACTACTAATTTAAGACATACATCTAAAATTATAAAATTATTTCATGTTTAGCGGTTTAAAAATTAACTTCTAATTTATTGGACTGAAGTTAAAATCTTGAATATGAAATTTGACACATAAATATGAATATGAAATTGGGCTCGTATGTCAGATATTAAGCTTTTATTTCAAAAACAAACATTACAATTGATATATGATATATATATTAATGACATAAATTTTTCTATTTATAATTTTTGCCTAGGAGAAAGAAAAGAATTGGTTTTGAAACTTGTCAATATTATAAGTTAAAATAAATATTTTTCATAATATTAATATTTTGCCTTTTAATTGAGATTCTTAATTTTTACTTTTAGTCATTGAACTTATGTCTAGTGAATATGATTAAGTTCTTTAGAAATCGAAGTCATATTTTAATATAACTTATGAAATATTATAATACAAAAATACTATATGGACAAAGATTAATTAAAGACCAATACAAAACGGAGACAAAAGTACAAAGGACCCTGTTACAGTCTTACAAACCCCACCATGAATGAATTAATTTTGGATAAATAGACCTCACAAATTTGTCTTTCGAGCTAAGTTCCAAAAAGCACTTACCAAGAAAATTTGATCTATGACATATAGATCAATTCTTTACTTTTTCTCCTCATTCTGACGTGAAATTTATCTAAAGCATACACCTCATTTATAAAAACTTGCTAAATTAGACACCAATCAATCAACATGTTTGATCAACTTACTCTTTATTAGGAGTGTTACATACACCTTCTCTTACGAAGATTCACTAATCTTACTGAAGTTTATCGTACCTTCACACTTAGCATGATTCAAGTTTCATATACATATAGTTCGTTTTGACCCAACAAATCTCATTATTTTTTCTATCATGTAATACCACATTCAAATAACCTCAAAATCGCGATTATATAAACTTATGTTATATCTTATGAAAAATTTCACTTTCATAAAACACATTTTTATATTCCTTCAGATAATATTGGGAATTGTGTTAGAAGAAATATAAGTAGTTAATATATTTGGCAACTTTTTTCTAACACGTTGCACTAGTTGTATGCCTCACCCACCCACCAATTTGCCAAATGCCAACTACTATTCACAATATGCCACCTGTTTCTGATACAAAAGTACTCTATTCTAGATAACATATGGTATCAAATGAATTTTTTATTTGGTGTCCGATATATCAAAGGATTAAATTGTAGTCTTTAGAGCTCATTTTTTGAAAAATTTTTCAGGTTCGAATTTGAGATTTTTAATCAAGCATAGAAGATCCTAAATTATTTTGGCACAATTCACGTCGATACATATGTTTTCCATTTTCCAACGATATTTTTTGTGACCTCACTTTGATTTACATTATTTATACTAATTGATATATATAGACTATGATGTATTAATGAATTCTTGTTAGGAGCGTCATTCTCAAATAAGTTATGTAGCGTGCGAATTGAATTTAGTCAGAATTTTAATGTGAACTTTGGATACAGGGTGGGAAATCAAAAAAAAATTATTAATATATTTATTTCAATTTATCACAATTTAATGGAATTCCTGATAAATGTGTTCATTGAAAATTATTTTTGATAGATTTTGATTGAAATTCATTGATTATCGACAATATTCTGCTAGGTGTATTCGTGAAAAAAACATAAATTTTTAATAGTCCATCAATAAAATGATGAAATGAATGAGATTCTTTTATTTTAATAAAAAAAAAAATGAACTTGAACCTTCGTAATGAAAAAATTTATATAAAGACAATATTTTTTTTATTTCAATTCCCAAACAAAAAATTTGTTTTGAATAAGACAATTAACTCCAACAGAAACTTGGTATGCTCACATGGGTTGACACCTGTTTTTATTGAGAAAAACTAAAAAAACGAAAAATAAAAATGACAGATATAAAAAAATATTTAAAAAGTAGTTTTTTTCTTCTTCTGGACCATGTAAAATAGAATATATATATTTAGTGCTATAAAAAATTAAGTATTTTCTTGATGTGTGATAGAATTAATGTAAAATAAGGATACATATATATTATCAATAGAGAAATTAATTATTTTAATAATGTTTACAGTTAAACAAAAAGAATTATTGCACTTTCGATAGTAATTTGATTGTTAGATGGATAATATTATGCTCTGAATAAGACTAATTCTTAAGTAGAGATTATAATACCTAAGCTATGAATTAACTTTACCATATTATAATTTCACATTTATCCATATGAATGAATTAATACATAAAATTTGAGAGCTAATTAAATTAAATGGCAAAGAGAATAATTTTGTTTTGCATAAAATAATGAATTTGTCTAGGTTGAAGACTTCTTTCTTGTGCTTCAACTAATTTGTTAGTGTCAATCCCTCCTTTGATCAAGAAACTATTTTTTTTTAATATTATGATATGATCATTGAATATTTAATTCTTTCTTTACTATAAAATTGAATTTTTTTTATTTGAGAAAAAAGAAAATAAAGATTTGGGTCATTATATATACACAACAATAACAAATTTACTGTAATTTCACAAGTAAGTTATGAAAAGGGTAAAATGTACATAATCTTACCTTTATCTTAATGGATTATAAAGAGATGGTTTTCGATTAATCCTCGACTACCATATATTTATTTCTTTATCTAACCTCAATTAAACAAATAATTAATTAATTTATTTTTCGAAAAAAACAATTTGCATTATATCAAACACGGCTAAAAAGTAAAGCTTTAAAGATAAGATTGGTAAAGTAGAAAATGATATTGGGATCATTGTATTTAGACATATAAGATGACACAACTTTATTTCATGATTTAATTACCACTTGCTTATAAAAAGGGTTAAGGCTTTTTTAACTCGAATATTCTTTAATTCACAAAAATAGTAACAAAGAATCCTTACGTGAAATGGCACATCACTTTTTGTGAAATATTCTAATCCAAAGCAAAGAGAATACATTAAGCATCTAATCATTTATTAAAGTAAAATTAGATCTTGTTTTAGCAATGTAACAAAACCAATAGAACATACTATTTAACATAATTAATTTCAAAATATTTTTTGGTCCAATATGTCAATTCATTTACAATTGGATCGTAAAATAGTAGGCATATATTCCAATTATCGATACGGATTGTGGTGGAATGGTTGAGATTTCTTCACTTTCAAATCATAATTTTGAATTTAAGTTTTCGAAACTATTTTTTTTTTTAAAAAAACGTAGCCTCTTAAAAGATAAGCTATATAATACACAAATTTAAATTTACTTGGATCTCAATATAAATACCAGATCCCCGACCCCAACACAAAAAAAAGAAAGAAGGCATAGATCCCAATTTGGAAGATTTTTTATTAAATGAATATTGCAATAATAATCTGGTGATTACCATTTGAAAGTGTCAACTTATAAAAAAATAAAACTAAAAATTTAAAAAGGCGATATTATCACTTTTGAGTTCTTAATTATTAATAAATTTGATTTTAATTTTCGTGATATATGATTCAGTATATTTCATCTTTAAATGATTAAAATATGTATTTATGATTTTTATATAGAAATATGTTATATTTGACTATTTATAAGATTAGTTACTATCCAATAGAGTGACAATAAAAATTTGACATAAAACATGAGTAATTAAGTTGTGGATAAAGATGATAACTTTTTTTGTGAATGTTTCCAAATAAACAATTTATTGAAGATTTAATTTGCTTAGCACAATATCATAGAGAATAAATAATAATTTATCACTTATTTATGGACCAAAATGTTGTTTATTCTATTCTAAACTTGAAAAAGGCCAAATTCGAGTATTCACATATGTGAATTAACCTTTAATAAATTTTAAGAACTCACACTAAGGAGTCACGTTGTCTTTTCGATTTAATACTATTAATTGAAGGCTATCATATAAAATATATATTTTGATATTGAAATGTACCTAACTTAGTTCCCCCAATATTATTGTCCCTATTACCAAAAAATTGTCAAAATGGTCCAATTAATTAGTTAGTAGTAGTAGTATTAATTACCAAAAATTTAAATATAAAAATAACTTCAAGCTTAATTGATCAGATTTTAAAAATCTGATTTTTTTTAATTGAAAGTGTTTTTTTCAATTTAAACAATAACTAGTATAAAACCAAAGTTTAAAAAAAAAGTGATTTTAAATGTATTTCTCAAAAATGTTTTCAATAATTAGGCAAAAATCTATTTCTTTAAGCTTATGAAAAAATAATTTGTGCCATTTTTCTCTTAAAATTTTAATTAAACACTTCACTTTTCAAAAAATAATATATTTTTAACCTCTCAAAAACTTAACCAAATAAGCTACTAATTGTACATCAAAAGATTTAAGAAAATCTATTTCACCATGATCATTGATATATTTTGGGAAAAACTTCTAAGAATTTTAAACACATAAATGAGGAAAGAGATATAAAAAACAACAAATTTATTGAAAAATATAAGAACCTTCTAGAAGGAGTAAGCATGTAGTATGACTTCTTCTTTAGTTTTTTAACACTTTTTCTCAAATATAATTCTCAATTTTTCCTTATTAGTATTATTATTTAATAATCGTATAATTTCTTATTTTTATTATGCATTATTACATGTTATTTTATTTATTTTATATTTTACTATTTATTATTATCTTTTTAATGTTAAGAATCTATTAAAAATATTTTTTTTATTTTACAAAAATATAAACAAAATCTACGTCTATTTTATCCGCTATGATAGTTTTCCACTAAACTATGGCCTATGGGTATCCTAAAGTATTGCAAACTTTAATAATATCCCTTTACTTAGTAAAAAAATATTATTGACAATGTCTTTTGTTCCAATTTTTCTCCTTTTGAATTTCAATCTTTTTCATTCCTTTATTATTTTAATAGTGATCGATAGTTTGAATTTCAAAGAAGTAAATGAAAAAAGATATTAAATAAAAGTGATCAATACAGAAAGAGATAAATTTTATTCTATTTTTAAAATTTATTTATTTGATTTTATTTTGACAAGCAATTTAATAAAAAAATGACTTTTGAATCTTATAATTTTAAACTAAAGATATATAGACTTCGAAATATTTTTTAATTTAGTAATTTTAAATATGTCATGTGAAAAGTCAAAATTATAAAATTGTAATACGATAAAGTATTTTGGTTAGAATGGTCTTAAAAAAAAAGTAAGACAAACGGAGGGAGTATGAAAAAGTAAGTTCAAAGGGGTAAATAACACAATTAATTTATTAGTTTTGGATTAACAGTTTTGTCGCTTTTTTTATTGAGTTATCAATTTAATGATTTCGGTTAATGGTTAAATCGATAACCTAATAAGATTATATTAAAAATATTATTCTACTCCTAATTATATAACAATGACTTTAACATTTTATCAATTCTATTTTCTAAATTTTAATATTACTTTCGGAAGTAAACAACACAAACTATCGTCTCAGCCTCTCAATTGCAACACCTTCTCTCTTGTCGACACAAACTAGCATTACATTCTCTCTTCTCATTTTAGATTTGATTATAACAAACACAAACAATTAATTAATGTTATTTCCACAATTTATTGTATGCGTCTTAACAAAGAACTCAATCAATTCTTTCTTAAACAAAAGTGATCAATATAGAAATGTATACTCCACTTTTTATTCTTGCAAATATTTCTATTTTATGAACATTTTCTTATATATTAAATAAAAAATCGAAACCGTTAATAACTAAAAATCAACAACTGAAAACAGATCATAAATATCTTATTAATTTAATTATCAATATAACATAATAATAAACTAAAAATCAATAAATCAAATAAAAATACATAAAACCCAACCGAACCGAACCAAACCCTCCACTTTTCTATCTTCCATAAAAAGAAAATAACCAATAAAATAAAAAAAATATCACACACGGTTTATAATAATTAGGTTTTATTTTATTTTATTTCCACTTTTTGTATTTTTAATTTTTAACCTTTTCTTGCCCACAAAGCGAAGATTGGCATCATCATCACCATCATATATATTTATTTCATACAAATATAAATAGACTCAATGCCTTCCTAAAACTTCCATTTTACAGACAGGCGAAAAAATATATATATATCACACAGAGGAGAAAAAAATATTCAATTTGGGAAAAAATAATCAGTTTGTTAGGGTTTGGTATAGTTAAGCTCTGGATTCTCCTTTTCTCTCTTCCGTGGCTTCCCTAGGTTATGCCGTTTCACCCACAGGTAATTTTTTTTTTGAATTTTTTTGAATTTTTTGTGATTTTTTTGGTGTTTTTGGAAGAGTTTTGGTCGGATCTGAATGTATTTGTTTGCTATGGATCTGCGTGTTTGAGTTTGGATTATGAGAGCGAGGTGTTGTTAATTGCAATTTGTTGATTTATTGAGTGTTTTGAATTTGATGTGTTATGTGATTTTTGTTTTTTTCTGGAATGTTATGTGTTTATGTGAAATTTATGTGAAGATTTGCGTGATTGAGTTTTATTATGTGTTTGTGTGAGGTTTCTTCAGTTATGGAGCTGATTTTGTAAAAGAAGATTGATTTAATCGATTTTGATTAAGTGATTCCGGTTCCTTTGTATTGAGGCTGTCGCTGTAACTGGTTATGTTTCGTTTGAATGGAGTTTGTGGTTTGTAATGGTGATTTAGAGATTAGAGAATTTTTGTTTTTACTCGAATTGTTGAGTATTGGAATGAGATGAGCTTAGATAGAGCTGATTAAATGTTGAGGATTTGTGCAACTAGTTTTGATTTAGGCTTGGTTGATTGGTTTGGTGAGTCATGGTGAAAATTGTGGATTTTTGGCCTTTTGAGGGTAAAAATTAAGTTGTACAAAGTTAGAAAATTGATTGCTCTTCTAGGTCTTCAAAGCACTTGCTTTGGTGTTTTAAGATGTTTAATTTTGGTGATGTAATTGTTTACTGGATATTAATGGCTGTGAGGTGCACCTTACTGCAGAGTTTTATGTGTGCGCGCTTTGTATGACTATTTCCTAATGGATCTAATGTGCATAGCTGTCAAAGTGATTCTTTTGTCGATCTGACTGCTTATTAGATAGTCACTGCAGTGAGATGCACCATAATGTAGGCTTTTACATGTATGAACTTGTAATGCAATTTAATGATTTGATTATGTATGCATGTTGTGAGTGTTCGTTGGTAATATTCAGCTTTGAGATGCCAAAGTTGATGCGATTTTCATGAGATTCACAATATAGTATTCATATTTTAAATATTTGTTACTGCCTTGTGTATGTTTGACGGCATTTATAAGTGTCTCAAATATGATCATGGGGAGAACAAGTCTGTATGCCTGCTATTCCTGTTTAGTGTGCATTTTGTTAAGGAAATTTGATGAGGTCCCTTTTGAGTGCTGGCGAGTTCTTTGCATTTTTTTTAGTTAGTTAAATGATGTTCCACCATCATCTTTCTGAAGTTTTTTCCCCTTGGTTATGCTTTTCCAGGATTTGGTAGAGTTCAATTCCAGGGTATTAATATTACTTAGGACATGGAGCAATTGTACCTCTGCTCAGATCGCATCGAGTGCCGAGCCTTTTCATTTCAGGAAGTCCTTGATTGGCGGTTCCTCATCCCTGGAGATTTCCTTCTTGTTTCTTTTGTCAATTGCACTTAGTGAACAGCCTCTATCGAATTATCAGTACAGGAGGCCAAATGCGAATTCTGTATGAGCTAGGTGTTGGATGTTTTGTTCAATTCCACAAATAAGCTGCGCTCCTTGTTATGATGTCAGTTGTTACTGTACTGTTAAGTACCTCGGCAAGTCTACTGTTGCTAGTTCATCACCAGTACAA
This sequence comes from Solanum etuberosum, assembly GCA_029582245.1. Classification (NCBI taxonomy): domain Eukaryota; kingdom Viridiplantae; phylum Streptophyta; class Magnoliopsida; order Solanales; family Solanaceae; genus Solanum; species Solanum etuberosum. The sequence continues at coordinate 49,681 of JAJONR010031951.1, forward strand.
CACCCAACCTGGATCCTTTGAGACCTACCTCTGAGGTATTAATATGGGTTTTTTGTTTGCTTATACAGTCGTTTATGTTTGTAATAGCGTCACCCTAATTCTTGCTGTCTCTTCTGCTCAAATGCAGGGTGAGCTAAATTCAGCAGATGTTTCCTTGCATCATTGAGTGTTAGATTGCGTTTGTACACACTTTTGTCATAGTTTCTCTAGGAATCTTCATCAGGATTCGGTTAACTGGAGTATTGGTATCAGATTAGTGCATATTTGAAGCAAGGAGCTATTGACTTTTGAGGAACACTTCCAACTAGATCTTGAGTTGATAATTCATCCTGTTGAATTGGGCTTGTTTCGGGTCTCAGTTAGTTGTGAAGTGAGATCAAAATGCTCTTCAGCATCTATGTTTCCTTGCTTTCTCTGCCTTGTTATGATAGTGGTTTTATTGATGCGGTATATTTGATGAATAAGGCTGTGAAGCCCATCCATCTTATCACTACTGGTTTTTCCTTCGTCTGTGCTGCAGCAGAAAACTAACGGTTGATTTTGCTGAATCAGCCAGTCTACTAGTTCCTATTTAGTAAATTCTCTTTTCCAGCCGACTAGTGAAGAGGAACAACTCCACGTTGTTTTTATTGTCTCTACATCTCCAATAAACAGGTGTCCTTTGTGATCTACTGAAACATCAGCAAAAATGGAAAGGTGTGATGGGTTCATGTTTTCCTTACATTAGCATTATTTGTTCTCAGTTTATGCTCAAATTGTTCCAATTATGGCACAGGTACAAGGTAATTAAGGAAGTTGGTAATGGTACATTTGGGAGTGTGTGGCGAGCTTTGAATAAACAGTCTGGTGAAGTGGTAGGTTTAATCGTCTTAGCAAACAAGAAATAATAACTGATATTTGCTGCATTTGAAAGTTCTTCTGAAACTGCTACTCATGTACTACAGGTTGCAATTAAGAAAATGAAGAAGAAGTATTATTCATGGGAAGAATGCATCAACTTGAGAGAAGTCAAGGTAAAATGATATTCTGTCTTAATATGGATACCCTTGCGTTTTCCTCTTCAGGATTTCAACTGATGGTCAAATATTTTGCAGTCATTGAGGAAAATGAGCCATCCAAATATCGTTAAGCTCAAGGAAGTGATTAGGGAGAATGGCATATTATACTTTGTGTTCGAATACATGGTACATGGTGGTTCTTGACAATCTACATTTTCTATTTATTTGTTATATTTACTTATCTATTTCTTTGTGGACTATTGTCAGGAGTGCAACTTATATCACCTTATGAAGGATAGGCCTAAGCTTTTCTTAGAATCAGAAGTGAGAAATTGGTGCTTCCAAATATTTCAAGGTCTTGCAAACATGCATCAATGTGGATATTTCCATCGTGACCTTAAGCCAGGTGATCATTGTTGATTTCCTTTGTCTTAGTTTGATCTCAGCTTCTATGAGAATCTCGTCATTCATGAAATTAAAGAGTTAAAGTAAACTGGATAGTGGATATAATTTCTATTTTGATGGTGAAAAGACTAAAGCTGGATAGTGCTTTCTCCCTTTTGCATTTCCCCTGCAGGATTGAATTTCAAACTCTTTTTTTCTTATTTCGGGTCTGACTTTAAGCCCATGACTTGCATATTATGGCACATTTCTTCAGACTTTTTTTTTAAACGTTTTTCTAGATGCTGATCTGACATGTATTTACATGTACTTCTGATTGCTGTACAGAGAACTTGCTGGTTTCAAAAGATACAATAAAAATTGCTGATTTCGGTCTTGCTCGGGAGATCAATTCTAAGCCCCCATATACAGAATATGTCTCAACACGCTGGTCAGTGCATCCCTGTGCTGTTTTATCTTGTTGGAGCCTTTTACTGGGGTGATATTCTTTTGTTCCTTTCTTTAAATGGCTATCACGTGGAACTGCAGGTATCGTGCCCCTGAAGTTCTTCTACAATCACCAATATATGGTCCCGCTGTCGGTGAGTATGGAACTATATATATCTAGTTGAAAATCTTTTGGTCTTTCCCCTTGTTGGGCAATCTATTGCTTCCTTCTGTTTATATTGATTGCCTCTCTTAAATACAGATATGTGGGCAATGGGTGCAATAATGGCTGAGCTATTAACTCTTCGTCCTCTATTCCCTGGTTCAAGGTGTGCATTCATCTTTCTGATTCTTTTTTCCTTTGTTAATGCATTTTCTTCTATATTTTTTGGACTACAGGTGAATTTTAGTTTAAGTTATGCACTGGTATTTTTATATAGGTTGGTTGGCAGAGTTGGGATGGTTCGGGGTTGTAATGTTCCTTTCCTGTATCAGTGCTGTGTTGCTGTTAACTTCTATAGATGTTTACTTTCATAATGGGTTGTTGGGGTTCGGATAATCTTTATTTTTCCATATGTTTTCCTTTTGCTGATGATTGTCTCTCATTTTCGGTGCAGTGAAGCAGATGAGATTTACAAAATATGCAGTGTTATAGGTACTCCATCAAAGAGTGAATGGGCTCATGGGCACGAACTTGCTGGTGCTATCAATTATCAGTTTCCACAGGTCCAATGTGTTCTCCTTGACACATTCTCTCCCCATCATGCAGTTTTGATTTTTTAATCCTAGGAGTTCTCTTTCTCCCCTTTTCCATATATATTTCGGCATATGTAGAAATTACAATGTCTATTGGTGTGATACCTTTGTATTTGGTTAAATTTGTTTGACATCTTCCTTTATGGTTTGGTGTGACAGATACCTGGTGTAAATCTGTCTGTATTACTCCCATCTGCCAGTGAGGATGCAATTAATCTAATAACTGTAAGGACTTGATGACGCAATTACATTTATCTTCTGGATATGTTTGATACATCTTTGCTGAAAGAAGGAAAACCCTTCTTTTTTATGTACATTCTTCTTCATGATGTTTTGCAATATGGAAAGTGGAGAGAAGAATGGAGCTCATGTTACTTGGCATTTCATATTTTCTTTTTTCCTGCAGTCACTTTGTTCGTGGGATCCTTGCAAGAGGCCAACAGCGGTCGAAGTTCTTCAGCACCGTTTCTTTCAGGTGGCAAACTTGTCCCCCTTGTTTCATGTATTCTCAATATCAATTTTCTCTCTTTGTTTAGATTTAATTGAACTGATATCGTTTATGATATTGCAGAGTTGCTTTTATGTACCTCCATCATTAAGCTCTAAGACTGCTGTGGCTAGGACGCCTCCATCTGGTTTGTTTTTATAATTATTGAAGCTCTCCTTGAAAGTAATTAGATTTTATGTATATGAAGTACTTATGAAATCTTTGGTGGTTGCAGCTGGAATGAAGGGTTCCTCAGAGCAAAAAACCAACAGGTGGTCTTCCAGTACTTTAACCAACCCAAAGCCTAGTAGCAACTTCTCTCCCGTCAAGTCGCAATTTAGCCCAGGTAATATATAAATATTATAGGAGCTATTGTTCTTCCTGAAGATATTTTAAAAACACCATCTTCTGTTTCAATTCCAGACATGAAAACACCATTCTTCCATTTTAGTTTTGCACAAATGGTTTATTTTCTTTGTTCTAATGCATATACTGTTTTTCTCTATATAATCTCTGTGCAGCAGGTGTCCAGAGGAAGTTGCAAATGAATTCTCAGGTATGTTGCCTTGGGAAACTTCTAATTTATCAGTGTATGTCAGCGTCGTAGGTATGTATCAGTGTCATGCTTCATCTAATTATTGCCCTAATTGTTGTCATCCAGGATGCAACTAGGAATGATAAACCCCTGAAAGGGTCTTCTATTAAACAACAACCAGCAAAATATCGTCCTCCTGCAAGGAATGTCCCTTGTGAGTTTCAACTCTTGAGCTTTTTACTTTTCAACTAGTAGAGTGTTCCTTTATGTTTTCCGTTTATCTGGATAAACGTACTTCCATGTTACTTGTTGTATTGGTTCCTAATTAACTGTCTTATGTGTCAGTGGTTGGTTCTGCGGCGAAAACTCGTGTCTCTGATGCTGCTGAGAAGCTTGCCAACATGACCATTGGCTCTGGTAGAGCATCTATAAAGCAGCCATTCCCTCAACCCATGAAGGCTGGAGGGTTACATGGGCAGCATGACTTGTTCTTGGGACGGTCTCAAGATATTCTGCCTGGGAGAAGCTATTCAAGGAAAGTCGCTGGATAAATAAATGTCGTATGTCGTATCTGGAGTGTGTTGGCTTGTTATGTTTTTCTACTAATATTTTGTTGTGTGCCTGTTTGGTGAGTAATGGTTGTGTACGTTGTCAGTCTGTTTCCTTTCGGTTACACAGTACTTGTTAAGTAAATGTTGTGGTTGTGTTTGAAATAGCCGACTAGTATGTGCTATAAATAAATGGTGTGATGGTGTTTGGAACAGTCTTTTTCTATGCGCGTTGGTATCTGCTAGAGACAATATTCGCGCTGTGATTTGATAATCGGCATATGCCGTGTTATGTTATGCTTTGCTCATATACAGATTCTTGTTTTGAAAAATGCCTTGTATTAAAGGCCAAGGTCTTCCCAGCCTTGGGTATAAATATTTAAAAAATGACACGTTCACTACTTAATATATTGACATTCCTTATGAAAAAAGATCTTGTATACGGCACAACTAAAGTAAAATTAGTTGCATAGGTTAACATACACAAAATTGAGGAAATTCTGAGTTTTGTTGCATGACCTTTAAATGTTTTAAAAAAGAAGGTATTTTGGATTATGTAGGGACAATGGGTATGGTTCACTAGTTTATCACGGATTGTCCTAACATTTTTGAACTAACCTATATGAAAAACTGAGAAAATTTATGGTCCTAAAAATATTGGACCAAACATAGTCAATCAGTCATATCCCAAAAATTAATGGACGATGATTACATACGAGAAATTGAAATAATCTTGAATTTCAATCTAGGACACTTAAACTCCAAAGCAAAACGATGTCCTTCTTTCAAAAACAATGAATATCATTTGATAGGTAATTAACAATGGACTCATAAAATTTAAGATCAAACAGAGTTTGTCACATATATTTTGAAAAATTTATGGACTAATACTAAGGAAAAAGTTAAGATAATAATAAATTTCTATTTCATAACTCATAAACTTCAAAAACGCATCTTCAACTTGTTTTTGGCCAAAAATTTTCATGGACATCCGTTACAACCTTATTAATGGGGTGAGTTAGTCCCGAGGGGCAGACAGACGCATTTTCAAGTTAAACGATCCCGAATGCGGGAAAAGTCAAATTTATCGATTTTCGTGTGCTATAGTCCAAGGATTTTTGGTGATACGTGATCCCAACTTATTTTTGGCCGAAATTTTTCATGGACGTCCGTTACGACCTTATTAATGACACAAGTTGGTTCCGAGGGGCAAACAGACGCATTTTCAAGTTCAAACGAGCCCCAATGCGAGAAAAATCAAATTTAGCAATTTTCGTGTGTCATAGTCCATGATTTTTTGGTGATACATGATCTCGATTTGTTTTTGGCTGAAAGTTTTCATGGACGTCCGTTACGACTTTATTAATGGCGTGAGTTGGTCCCGAAGGGAAAACTGACGCATATTCAAGTTCAAACGAGCCCCAATGCGGGAAAATTCAAATTTATCGATTTTCGTGTGCTATAGTCCATAGCTTTTTGGTGATACGTGATCCCGATTTATTTTTCGCCGAAATTTATCATGGACGTCCGTTATGACCTTATTAATGGTGTGAGTTGGTCCTGAGGGGTAAACAAACACATTTTCAAGTTCAAACGAGCCCCAATGTGGGAAAAACCAAATTTATCGATTTTTGTGTGCTATAGTCCATGGATTTTTGGTGATACTTGATCCCGATTTGTTTTTGGCAGAAATTTTTTATGAACGTCCGTTACGACCTTATTAAAGGCGTGAATTGGTCCCGAGGAAAAAAAATATGCATTTTCAAGTTCAAATGAGCGCCAATGCGGGAAAAACTAAATTTACCGATTTTTGTGTGCCATAGTCCATGATTTTTTGGTGATACGTGATCCCGATTTAGTTTTGGCCGATAATTTTTATGGACGTCCGTTACGACTTTATTAATGGAGTGAGTTGGTCCCAAGGGAAAAACTGACGCATTTTCAAGTTCAAACGAGCCCCAATGCGGGAAAACCCAAATTTATCGATTTTCATGTGCTATAGTCTATGGACTTTTGGTGATACGTGATCCCGACTTATTTTTTGCCGAAATTTTTCATGGACGTCCATTACAACCTTATTATTGGCGTGAGTTGATTCCGAGGGTCAAAAGGACGCATTTTCAAGATCAAACGAGCACCAATGCTAGAAAAGCCAAATTTATCAATTTTCATGTGCTATAGTCCATGGATTTTTGGTGATATGTGATCCCGACTTGTTTTTGACCGAAATTTTTCATGAACGTCCGTTACGACCTTATTAATGATGTGAGTTTGTCTTGAGGGGAAAACTGACGCATTTTAAAGTTTAAACGAGCCTCAATGCGGGAAAAACTAAATTTACCAATTTTCGTGTGCTATAGTCCATAGATTTTTGATGATACGTGATCCCGACTTGTTTTTGTTTGAAAATTTCCATGGACGTGTGTTACGACCTTATGAATGGCATGAGTTGGTCTTGAGGGGAAAACAGACGCATTTTCAAGTTCAAACGAGCTCGAATGCGGGAAAAATCAAATTTACCGATTTTCGTGTGCTATAGTCAATGAATTTTTGGTGATACGTGATCCCGACTTGTTTTTGGCTGAAATTTTTCATGGACGTCCAATACGTCCTTATTAATTGCGTGAGTTGTCCCCGAGGGAAAAACAGATGCATTTTCAAGTTTCAACAAGCCTTAATGTTGGAAAAACTAAATTTACCGATTTTCGTGTGCTATTGTCCCTGGATTTTTGGTGATACGTTATCTCGACTTGTTTTTGGCCGAAGGTTTTCATGGACGTCCATTACGACCTTATAAATGGCGTGAGTTGGTCCCGAGGGAAAAACGGATGCATTTTCAAGTTCAAACGAGCCCCAATGCGGGAAAAACAAAATTTACCAATTTTCGTATGCTATAGTCCATGAATTTTTTGTGATACGTGGTGCCGACTTGTTTTTTGCCAAAAATTTTAGATCGGCCGTTACGATCTTATTAATGGCATGAGTTGGTCCCAACGGGCAAACAGACGCATTTTCAAGTTCAAACGAGCCCCAATGCGGGAAAATTCAAATTTCTGATTTTTGTGTGCTATAGTCCATGGATTTTTGGAGAAAGTGACCCCGTCTTGTTTTTGGCCAAAAATTTTCATGGACGTCCGTTACGACTTGTTAATGGTATGAGTTGGTCTCGAGGGGTAAACAAACGCATTTTATAGTTCAAACGAGCCCCAATGCCGGAAAAACCAAACTTACAGATTTTCAGGTGGTATAATCCATGGATTTTTGCTGTTACGTGATCCTGACTTATTTTTGACCAAATTTTTTTGTGGACGTTCGTTACGATCTTATTATTGGCGTGAGTTGATTCCGAGGGTCAAAAGGACGTATTTTCAAGTTCAAACGAGCCCCAATATGGGAAAAATCAAATTTACTTATTTTCGTGTGCTATAGTCCATGGATTTTTGGTGATACCTGATCCCGACTTGTTTTTGGCCGAAATTTTCATGGACGTCTTTTGCAACCTTATGAATGACGTGAGTTGGTCCCGAGAGGAAAACAAACACATTTTCAAGTTCAAACGACCCCCAATGTGGGAGAAACCAAATTTATCAATTTTGTGTGCTATAGTCTATGGACTTTTGGTGATACGTGATCCCGACTTGTTTTTGGTCGAATTTTTTCATGGACGTCCGTTACGACCTTATTAATGGTGTTAGTTTGTCCCGAGGGGTAAACTGACACATTTTCAAGTTCAAACGAGCTCCAATATGGGAAAAACAAAATTTACCAATTTTCGTGTGCTATAGTCCATAGATTTTTTGTGATACGTGATCCCGACTTGTTTTTTGTCGAAATTTTTCATGGACGTCTGTCACGACCTTATAAATGACGTGAGTTGGTCCCGAGAGGAAAACAGACGCATTCCAAGTTAAAAAGAGCCCCAATGCGGGAAAAACTAAATTTACTGATTTTCTTGTGCTATAATGCATGGACTTTTGGTGATACGTGATCCCGACTTGTTTTTGGCCGAAATTATTCATGGACTTCCAATACGACCTTATTAATGGCATGAGTTGGTCCCGAGGGGTAAACAGACACATTTTCAAGTTCAAAAGATCCCAAATGTAGGAAAACCAAATTTACCTATTTTCGTGTGCTATAGTCCACAGATTTTTGGTGATATCTGATCTCGACTTGTTTTTGGCCAAATTTTTTCATAGAAGTCCGTTATGACCTTATTAATGGCGTGAGTTGGTCCCGATGGGCAAACAAATGCATTTTCAAGTTCAAACGAGCCCCAATCCTAGAAAAACTAAATTTACCGATTTTTGTGTGTTATAGTTCATGGATTTTTTGTGATACATGATCCCGACTTATTTTTGGAAGAAATTTTTCATGGACGTCCGTTACGACCTTATTAATCGCGTGAGTTGGTCCCGAGGGGTAAACAAATGCATTTTCAAGTTCAAACGAGCCCCAATGCGGGAAAATCCAATTTTACATATTTGTGTGTGCTATAATAGTCCACGGATTTTTGGTGATACATGATCCCGACTTGTTTTTGGCCGAAATTTTTCATGGACGTCCGTTACGACCTTATTAATGGATTTTGTTGGTCCCGAGGGGCAAACAGACACATTTTCAAGTTCAAACGAGCCCCAATGCGGGAAAAATCAAATTTACCGATTTTTGTGTGCTATAGTCCATGGGTTTTTGATGATACGTGATCCCGACTTGTGTTTGGCCAACATTTTTCATGGACGTCCGTTATGACCTTATTAATGACATGAGTTGGTCTCGAGGGGCAAACTGATGCATTTTTAAGTTCAAACGAGCCCCAATTCGGGAAAAATCATATTTACCAATTTTCGTGTGCTATAGTCCATTGATTTTTGGTGATACGTGATCCCGACTTATTTTTGGCCGAAACATTTCATGGACGTCCGTTACGACCTTATTAATGGCGTGAGATGGTCCCGATGGGTAAACAGATGAATTTTCAACTTCAAACGACCCCACAATACGGGAAAAACTAAATTTACCAATTTTCGTGTGCTATATTCCATGGATTTTTTGTGATACGTGATGCCGACTTGTTTTTGGCCGAAATTATTCATGGACGTCCGTTACAACCTTATTAATGGCATGAGTTGGTCCCGAGGGGTAAACAAACGCATTTTCAAGTTCAGACGAACCCCAATGCGGGTAAAACCAAATTTACCAGTTTTCGTGTGCTATAGTCGATGGATTTTCGGTGATACGTGATCACAACTTGTTTTTGGCCGAAATCTTTCATGGACGACCGTTACGACCTTATTAATGGCGTGAGTTGGTCCCGAGAGGCAAACAAATGCAGTTTCAAGTTAGAACGAGCCTGAATGAGGGAAAAACCAAATTTACCAATTTTCGTGTGCTATAGTCCATGGATTTTTTGTGATATGTGATCCCGACTTATATTTGGTCGAAATTTTTCGTGGATGTCCGTTACGACCTTATTAATGGCCTGAGTTGGTTCCGAGGTGAAAACAGATGCATTTTCAAGTTCGAACGAGCCTGAATGGAGGAAAAACCAAATTTACCAATTTTCGTGTGCTATTGTCCATGGATTTTTGGTGATACATGATCTTGACTTGTTTTTGGCCGAATTTTTTTATAGACGTCCATTACGACCTAATTAATGACGTGAGTTGGTCCTGAGGGGCAAACAGACGCATTTTCAAGTTCAAACGAGCCCCAATGCGGGAAAAACCAAATTTATCGATTTTCATGTGCTATAGTCCATGGATTTTTGTGATACGTGATCCCGACTTGTTTTTGGCCGAAAATTTTCATGAACGTCCGTTACAATCTTATTAATGGCGTGAGTTGGTTCTAAGGGGCAAACAGATACATTTTCAAGTTCAAACGAGCCCCTATGCGGGAAAACCCACATTTATCAATTTTCGTGTGCTATTTTTCATGGATTTTTGGGTATACGTGATCCCGACTTGTTTTCGACTGAAATTTTACATGGACGTCCGTTACGACCTTATCAATGGCGTGAGTTGGTCCCGAGGGCCAAGCAGACACATTTTCAAGATCAAACGAGCCCCAATGCGGGAAAAACTAAATTTACCAATTTTCGTGTGCTATTGTCCATGGATTTTTGGTGATACGTGATCCCTACTTATTTTTGGCCGAAATTTTTCATAGTCGTCCGTTACGACCTTATTAATGAGTGAGTTGGTCCCGAGGGGAAAATAGACGCATTTTCAAGTTCAAACGAGCCCCTATACAGGAAATACCAAATTTACCGATTTTCATGTGCTTTAGTCCATGGATTTTTTGTGATACGTGATCCCGACTTGTTTTTTACCGAAATTTTTCATGAACCTCCATTACGACCTTATTAGTGGCGTGAGTTTGTTCCGAGAGGCAAACAGACGCATTTTCAAGTTCAAACGAGCCCCAATGCGGAAAAAACCAAATTTACCGATTTTTGTATGCTAGTCCATGGATTTTTGGTGATACGTGATCCCAACCTTCCTAAAATAATGAGTATTATAATTAACAGAACTTGAGTTCAAATAGAGTCGATTATATAGATTTCGAAAAATTAATGGACTAGTTCTAAAAGCATCATCAGCTTTTGATTCCATTTCCTTTAATAGAAAGTTTGTGTTACAAACATCTACTAGAAGATCCACCAAGCCATTCAAGCAAAAAACTGAAGGCAAAATAAAGCCCAAAAAAAAAAAAGAATTTGTCAAATACAAAAAAAAATCAGGTATAATTAGAGATCAAAAAAGTGACTAGGAGCTTTCTTCTGTAGAATGAAGCAATCCAACTGCAAAAAAAACTATATACTTCAATATGAGTCTGGTGTAATCTCTTTCAATGCCAAGAATGGTGCTTGAATTGCCCGACGATATCGTGCAAGGTGAGTTTTAAGTTAATCACTATGAAGAACCAATGCTCGAGAGATAGATGTCCGTACACTGATAAGGGATGTATGAATTCTTGAGAAGAGAGGAGCTGTGTTGCTCCAACCCGAACCTCCTCGATCACACAAGTGAATCGATAGTTGAATCTACATTGGATCTCAAATGTTGCATTTCCCAGGGAATACCTAGATAATATTCTTAGGCTATTGGCAGCAACTTAGTATAGAAAAAAAGACATGCTTTAAAGGTATTGATCTTGTATTCTATCCCTGTTTTGTTCCCACCACTGCTTCGCGTTCACCTCCCCAAATTTTTCGCGGCTGCATAGACGAAAAAAGAAGTTAGAAGAAGCTATTTTAAGTGAGTAACATTAGCATTTAAGGTTCTAAGTTCCAGCAATGTTTGAAACATCTAATGTGAACTCCAAAAACTTGTTCAATTCGCGCTCAAACTTCTTGTTCTTTATTACAATAGTCAACCAAAGGACTAGTGTCAACTGAATGTCTAAACCAACCGGACTATTAAGATTCTCCTGTCAACTGAATGTCTAAACCAGATTTCAACACCCCGCCTCTTGTCCAACTGAACGAATAAAGCATGCTAGAACAAAGGGAACTTGAAAACAGCAACAATAACAACCATCCTTCAATCCCAAACAAGTTAGGGTCTGTTCATGTTGAGCCCTATAATCCCATGTAAGTCCTCTGCATTTTTTTCCACCGGCAACGACACTATTCTATGGTTATCAAGAATAAATGTCCTCCACAATTTTACGGACATACAAATCTCTAACAAGACTAAGCCTATAGTAATCGCACTAACTAGGGAGCTAGAAAAGAGTTAGAAATATGAAATACCTGAATCTTACACGCCGTAGCTCTCTAGTGCCATCAGATAGTTGTCTGATGGTTATATATACTCCTGGCTCATCTTCTGCTATCCATTCTGACTCTCCATCACCAGCAATGCTCATGGATACTGAAGCGTCGTCTCTTGAGTCAGTTGTCATCCTTGATGGATCCATAGATGACATCTCACCCTGAGGAAAGCCGGAGGCATAAGAACTGGGCCCTCCATAGTTATATTGGCTGCTGCTGGATGGTCTATAATTTCTCTGAGTCCACTCTTTGCTTTCCCTAGGTGATCCAAGCCTTGAATAATTAGAATCTCTCTGCAGATGACAAAAACAACAACATGAAATTCAAAATTTTAGTGAAAGCTAATGCTTAGTAGTTAGTACATTTAAGGTTCTTTTGCAGAACTATAAAAAAAAATTGGCATGTGATTCATAATATGCATAATACATAAACACACACTCAAACTTGGCCTCAGCTGACAAGTAAGCACTCCAACTTTAAGAGGACACATTATATACCTCAACTTGGTCTCAACGGACAACGGACAACTAAACACTCTACTCGTCCCCACTGTATTTCGTGGACACCCGGCGTTAATGTGACGCATAAGTTTTGGAGGAGTCTAGGTGATCATTTTGTAAGTTGGAGTGTTCAACTGGCATAATGGGGAAGAGTTGAGGTGTCTAGATGTGTATACTCAAAGTTGGAGTGTTTTAGTTTTTAGCTGAGGCCAAGTTAAAGTGTCTATCTATGTATTATGCCTTCATAATAAGATGTGCTAGGCAAAACTGGAGGTACTTGTACTTCTACAAGGGATCATAATCTTTTAAAATTTTATAGCTGAAACAGTGCTTACGGTTTAACTAGGCCTGTTAATTCTAACGTACAAAACGGTATAAAGCAAATTCTATACAGCAAATGAATTCACTCTCAAGTTTTTACCTTTAGAACTGTTCCATTCAAACCAAATTTTGAGTACTTCAAACTGATCCCTTTGTTTAAACTGTTAAATTTCTCAATAGAACTTCCCAAGAGTGAAGTTAAATTCATTCTACTGTTCAATCCAAGTTACACTAGTGCTAGCCATTTACTTTTGAATAAAGACTAGAAAATCAAGATTCAATGTAAAAGGGGCAACTGAAACAGAAAAGATGCCCCCAACTTGGAAATTCTTGTTGTAGAGTCTGATGCAACGATGCGGTAACTTGGAATAGTTCATGAATACCAGTAGAGCTAAAATTTTCAGAAGTTTAATAGGTGATGAATATCAAAGCAGCAGCAAGTTGAAGATGAGTTCTACACATATAAAATACGAATAAATGGTGCAGCATTCTTACTCCAAGCTCAGATCGCCCAGGAGTGTCCATAGCTTGCTGATTGAATTTCTGGACATTGTAGAGCTCCATAATTCTGTCAAAATTCTCACCCCACCATCTTTGAGCTTGCCATTTATCGAACATATCCCGACTTCAAGTTAACATGGGAAACTAATGTCAGTACACTTAGGATAGTTTTATAGAGACAGTTGGAAAGCTACATGCCATGTGCACATTCAATCAACTAAGCTAGTAACTCAGATGTTACCTTATTCATAAATAAGAGAAAAGAACCGTAATAGTAAACATGCAAGAACTTAGCAGAACAAAAGAAAACCATCCTATAGGTACATTATCTTTCGTCTGCTTTGACATAATGTCGATATGTAACATAAGCTATGGGATTTCATGCAAATTGATAAACTTCACTAGAATTAGCAAAAATTGTGTGATGTCCAAATTTGACTCTTGCACATCCGTATCAGATATGTACCTGTTCTCGGATACATGTGACATGTACTCACTAAAACTTTGGACTAACTTATGGAGTTAAATGCATTGGTAGAGGAATCTTTACATAAAAACTACATAAAGAACAAGAACGAATAGAAGTATAAACTTATATACATATATATAATGAATATTGTACCAAATGATTCATGAAGACGCAAATCCCTAAAGAACTGGTGTGCATTGATTCTACATTGACAAAAGAATCGAATATTCATTGATGAATGGAAGGGACTGAAGGTGGTCATGCTTCTATTTTGAAGGGTGTGAAAGATGAAAGTTCTAAAGAAAGTTTAATTATAAAAGACAAAACATCGAATATTTCACATAATCAAGTTTCAAGACAGAAAGGTTCTTGATATATACCTAAAGCGGATTCGTTTGAGATCATTTCCACCAGTTGGAAGTGAGACAAAAGTAATCTGAACACCAGGCTCCACCTGAGCTATCCACTCTTTTGGCCCCTCTTCATCTGGCAGCACCATATCACCTGTCTGAGAGTAGACGGATTCTCTCTTTTCATCGTCACCACCACCACCACCATATCCTCCGACAAATCTTGGATCTGCTCGAGGAGTTCGATGATTACGGGTAAAATCCCAAGCTGGAGTAGAACTTGAACTTCCAGGTTGATATGGAACTTCCTCTGAAATTGTTTCAAAATCAGGATATGCTCTGCCCCCTCCTCTCCTGTAACCACTTGTTGGTGTACTAGACTTGCTGCTTTTACCAGAGACCTTTAATGCAATATCTTTGATCTGCAAATTTGTAAATCTATAAGTTTTACAAGAAGTACAAAGTGAGAAAGATGAATGCTTTGTTTGAAGATCAACAGAAATATCTTAGCTTAAAAGTAGTACATGTCCAAGATTATAATAGCAGACTTCAGTAGCTAAATTTGGTATGGGCACGCACAAGCTAAAATTCGTGTTCGGACTATAAGTTAACATACTTCTGTGTTTTAACAATTGAATTACATATTAAAATATTGTTGTTTGTTGTTGACATTACATTTTAACCGTGGCGTCTGAATCAAACCTCTATATACCTCAACTATTTCACCTTGTTACCTTCCACTAGCATTGTTATCGAGCAACTCTACCTACCAAAACTTAGATAAATGAAAGAAAATCACCAATTGTTTTCTTGTATTTGTTGGTATTTGAATCCTGGTTTCAGTTGGCCAAGGCTGAGTGTCCAGAAGCAGTAACATTATTGACTCTTTGTCCTTACAATACTTAAAAGTAACCCATTTTCACAAGACAAAAATACTACTCCCTTCGTCTCAATTTATGTGATAGTATTTGACTAGTCACAAAGTTTATGAAAGAAAGAAATAAGAAATACTTATAAAACTTGTGATCTAAAACAAGTCATACATCATCCCTTTAAGGATAAAACAATAAGGTTAACATTTTAAAGTATTTCTAAACATAGAAGTATGTCATTCTTCTTTCAACGACTAAAAAGTAAAGTATGACACATAAACAGAAGCACTACACCAAAAATTATCTTTAGCGGCAGTTAATTAACGGTAATAGCTTAATTGCCGCTAAATATGTTTTTTTTAGTGGCAATTAACACTTTTTGTAAAAGTCCCTAAAACCTATAGCGACACTGGATCTAATGGATTAACTAATGTCAGTAAATACTTTAACACTCTTTGTTAATGTACATATTTATTGCCGCTAAAAGTTATTTTTTTATTGTAGTGAAGGAGTAGGTGATTTTCCCCATCTTTTAAAACTTTCTTGAGCTAAGTAATTTGCCAAATAGTCTAGAGTAATCACAAGTTGGCCCGAACACTACTGCTAAAAGAAGAAGTGAAACCAGATTGATCCAAAAGCAATGACATTATTGATTGGTTGTCCTTACAAATACATAAAGTCACCTACTTTCACAAATTAACTCCACGGAGTGTTAATCAATTTAATAATTGTAAGTATGCAAGATTGAGTAACCAGAAGGCTGGAGAACAGTGAATCATGGGACAAAAATTCAACAGTGGGTCAGGTAAAAGGAACTTAGACATGTCTTTTCCAGACATGCATGTTGTCTTTTTCCTCAGAATCTCTTCTACTTTGGATTTTGTGGTATTATTGACTTGACCAAAAAAAAAAAAAAAACATGCTAAAGAATAACTCAATCAACTATCTCATGATGGGCTAAATCAGACATGACATAAAAGATGATTGTAATCTTTACTAAAATCTATGTTGTGTTGGAAAAGAATAGAGGTAGGTTTATCTAATGTTGTGCAATGTACTAATCTGGAGAAAATGACAAAAGGGGTTCCATATATTTGAGGGTAAGTTCAAAATAGTTCCTTTAAGTATGCATTGAACAGTTTTGGTCCTTTAAGTTTGTCAAAGTTAGTCTCCGCCAAATAACAAATTATATCTGTTAGGCATCCTTTGGTGTGAGATATAAGGTATAATAATCACAGAAAAATGTAAGACTATTTTATCCTACGTTTAGTTGAAAGTATTAGACAGTCCTGAAATTATTTATCCAACCATTTATATCTCAGTGATTGGGATAAGTTATCTCATATACATAGTGAAATAACTTATTCCAAAATTAATAATTCCGGGATAACTTGTTCCCAATAAAACGACCCCTCAGTGTTAGTGCATACTTAAGAAATTATTCTGAACCTACTCTTAAACATAACGGATCATTCACAACTTCCCCTGAACCCCGCACATAACGGAAGGCTTTAGCACATCGGACTTCCATTTAGAAAGAATATAAATTCTTGATTGCTCAACCAAAAGAGATAAAAGGTGCAGCAAGGCGGACTCGGGTCTAGAAATTTTTGAGTTTCTGAATAAATTATTTTTATATATTTAGTAGATTTTAAAGACAGATATGACAAACACTATTAAGCTCTACAAAATCTGTAATTATAACTCTAGCTCCGTCCTTAAGGGCATTAGTGGTGAATGAAAACTATGAGAGAATAAAGTAAAATGCTCATTACTTTTTTTCCATATATTTAATCTCAATGAACAGAGTTATTCGATGGCCAATAAAATATGATTAACGTTCAACGCACAAACAGACTCGAACACTATTTGTGTTTTTAGAAAAGAAAAAAAAAATAGTGTAGCATGTGATGCTTTTAATCTGTTTTTGATTTAGACGTTCACAGAAGTGGCAATATGATTTGTCTACATCATCTCGAAAACACAATCACCACGTAATATTTAATTCTTAAAAAGCTTCCCTCTAGTCCAGTTAAATCAACTTACAGTTATTTGTGCTTTTTAGTTAATGATGACTATTTAGAATATTTTTTTTTAAAAAAAGTTATTTTAAGTTGTGTTATTCGAATTTTTCAAAAATATCAATAGATGTAAGTTAAATCCTTCAAAAAAAGAAGTTGGAGTATTCGAAAATAAGGACAGCTCAATACATTTAAGTCTCGCTATGTGCATGGTCAAGAGAAGGATTGGACTATAATGATTTATTATACGAAATTTTACTATTTTCACAACTTAAACTCGTAACCTTTTGGTTATGTGATAATAATTTTACTAGTTTAGCCAAGACTCTTATGATAACTAAAAATTAAACACATAACACTATAGTTCTAATTAGAGTTTTAGACACTAATTAAATTGATAAGATATCAAGATATTTGGGGTTAGTGAATATGTTATATAAGATTACATACTTCCAACCAAAGATCTTTTTCAATAAATACTTTTACGTCATGAATATTATATAGTCTACCAAAAAATAAAAAATAAAAAAAGAATATTGTTGCTGAAATGTAAAGAGAAATTGACATAAATATACATTTTTAATAGAAAGTAATACATGCTAGTACTTTTTATATATTTATCTAGTAAATGTAATTATTTTACTGGCTAAATGTTTAACTTGCCCATTAAATGAATATAGACAATAACAACATACTTAAAGATAATAGAATATATACACATCTTATTCCTATCTTTTAAAGAATCTTCGACTCGAGTAAAAAAAAAAGAAAAGATAAAGTTGGAACATTATGGGACCAATTAAAAAAATTAAACACATGATCCAAGAAATAGCATGATTATGATCTCAAAAAAATAAATTAAAAATGACCCTAGTTGTAGGGTAAAATAAGTCAATTTTTTATTGATATCATAGTGCCACAAATAAAAGCCTTTATTGATCTTTGGGCCTCTCTTGGATCAAACACATACAATGGTCCTCCCCACACTTACCCAAGTAGCCCAAAAGTTTTTATTCCATTTTATGCTCAATTCCAAAAATAGCCTAGATTCAATTGGGATGTGGGCCCCCACCAATTTATATAAAACGCTTTCATTTTAAGTCTATTTCAAAAAGAATATTACTTTCGATATTTTAAAAATAATTTTATTTTATTCTTAATGAGTTCTTTTAACCATATAAATATAAAAGACTTGTTTTATGCCATATATTTCAACTTTGTTTCATAAATTTTATGTTCAATCAAATAGTGCTACATATTAGAGAAGAGGAAATATGTGGTTAACTTAACATATTTCCTTTGTGTAACGTTGGTATCCATGTCAACTTGCATACCTAATCTCATCAGCATAAGAACTGAACAACTTTATCCATCAAGATAAAATCACTTAGTGTTTTGATTTTCACAAAACTTTAAACATGACACCTCATAATTTCACCTCATTTTACTGATTAATAGGTCATACCTCATCGATTTAATATGTTTAAACTATCGAATGATACGATGAGATGATTAAAATCTAAATCTCATATCTCTTAATTTAACTCGAGTTCAAATTTTGAAAAATATAATTTTACTTTTATAAAGATCATTTATTTGCTTAATTAATTTAATCACGCGAATTCAAAATAATCCAATCAAAATTTAATATATTGAAAATAAAATGGTATGAATAGAGTAAGGGAAGGTGTAGGATAAGAACCTGGGCAGTCAAGCTTTTGACTGATTCTTTAGTATTAGGGGTCCCACGTGGACCTTCTTCTCCTCCATCATCATCTATTTTTTGCTTACAAGTTATACACGTCAGCATTTCCCTTTAATTTTCTTCTACTTTTTTTTTAAAAAAAAAAAAACTTTCTTTTTCCTTGGTACCTGCAAAAATTAATTAACCATTAATATGCGTAATACGCGAATCGAAAAGAAATTTCATCGATAGTTTGAACGATAGATAAAGGTTCAGATAATAACAATGACGTAGTCAGTAGAAGTTATTTTCAATGGAACTTCAACTCAGATAAAACATAAGATACTCTGTATGAAAAGAAAGATAGTAATAAAGAAAAAAATAATAGTGACATGTATAATATAATAATAACCAAAGCAATACATTATTTTATCTAGATTTGTATATATTCATTTAGATTTATTTCTTAGGAAAAGATTATTTAACTATACAAAATTTGTCACCTTTGTTCTTTTAAAATTTTAATAGTGACATTTTTTAAATGTGAAATGATATGACACCTCTTGTCTTGTAAAATAAAGGCTTTAAATGTGTATTATACATTTTCCCAAAAAATATATAGAGACAATATTTAATTCAAGAGGAAGTCACCATCCACAAATCAATATAAAAGGGAAATAAAGGGCAAAAATTAACACTAGTCTAATCAACACATATCACTTTTTAAGAGTTGTCTTTTTGTCTCAAACAAGAATACTTGTAAATAATTAAATAAATAAAAAAAAGACTAAGAATTCCTTTTTTCATTGTTGCATATGCCAATTCTTGTTAATATATCATCACAAATTTAAGTTATATACATCAGCAAAAAAATATCTATATTATTATGTCACCTCAAAAAATACTTCGAAGAATCTTATTAAACAAAAAGAGATTTATAATCTTAACATTAGATAAATTATTTATTATAACATCTAAAAATATCCGATCGTGTAAGTTCTACTAACTAAATATATAATTTGAATCATAATTTAGACATACCTTAAAAAAACATGTGAAATGAATATGTAGTTCTTTTAAAAAAAAATAACAACCATAAAACAAAATATTTCCACAAAGAAAAGAAGTGTGAAAATACAATGCTAGTGCAATATACCCTTTACTTTGTACTCTACTAGTAAATCAATTTTTTTTATGACAAGGAATTACTATATTTTGAATACGCATAAAGTAAGTTTCGTTTCAATGTAATAACATACGAATCATACATAAGAGGTGAATCACACTAAACATATATTTGTATGATGAGCTCGATCGAGAAAGAAAAAAGTTTTTTAAAAAATAGGCTCAGAATTCGAGGAAGTGAAATTAATAAAAGGGTAAAAAGAAGAACTGGAATTTTTGGGAGAAGAGAATGAAATAGTAGTCACTTGTTGAATTCCAATCCCAAAGTTTCTTTAAAGCATATAGACACCCAATAAAAAAAGCAAAGAGTAAAATAAAATAAAAATAGCAAAAAATCTTTCTATGTTCTTTGAAAACTACTCCCTAAAATAGTTTAAAATATTCAATTAAACTATTTTTAAAATTAAATTAAGTTTAAATATTCAAAATTATATAAGAATAATATTATCAACGGTAATTCTTCTCAAGTTGACATGATTAAAAAGTTCATATAATTTGAATTTAGAAAAAACAAAAAATATCTCATAAATTGAGACAGAGAAGTATTATTATGCAAATCAATAATTTATTATATGGTTTTTTCCATTTTCAATAACAATTTTCATTTCTAAACCTTTTTAACTTATTTTTTTCAGAGAAAAAATACAATTCAATGCATAAACTATGTCATTTTTACGTCGAAAATAATTGTACCTCAAAAAATGTGACATACACGTTTATAAATATACAAGCATTAGTGGCGGCTGACTCAAATCGAAAGAAAAAGCAAATAAAGTGAGTTTATAGTAGCAGTACTTGCAGAAGTAGCTTAGTAGGGAGTTGGAAAAACGATTGACCAATCGCTATTGAAATGAATGAGCAATGTCCAATTGAAAATCCGTATTATCTTATTCTTCGATTTATTTAATTTTATTTATTAAATCAGCTGTTAGGACATTGATAGTTTATTAAAAATAATTCTCATATGTACATACTGATGTTCTCAAATTCATCTTGTTCAAATATAGAGGAAGATTACAAGACGAAGAATCGAAACATAACAAGCTATTAAGCTTTTTTTTTCAGACATTAAATCAAAAACAACAAACATAATTATTTTTTAAAAAAAGGGCTCAAACCCAGATTTTTTTTTTGAAATTACTCGAACAATTTTCAAATTAATCACAAAATTCGTACCTGAAATAGTCACGAAGGCTCTAATTCATCATAAATCTACTCGAAATCAGTTGAATTTAGCATCTGCATCCAAATCGCTATTTTTCTTTCTTCCGTTTTGTGTATTATGAGCCAAAAATGGGAACTCAAAACCCTTGGTAAATCAAATCTCTTCCAACGAATCTTCAACAAAAAACGGAATATTCGCCACCGCCGGCGAATTTTCAAAGAGATTCTACCGAGCGTTTCAAATCGGGAAAGAAAATCAGATTCTCTCCTCCAGGTTTTACGTTTATAGTGACGAATCAGAATCTGCAGATACTATATTTATATATATATAATACACAAAGTGAGTGTGTTTGTGTGTGTAATTTTGGGAAGAAAACAAATATAGAATGGAGACAAAGTAGAGAAGAAGACGGGATAATGTTTGAGGTATTTATAGAACGAACACAAGTGACGCCGTCATTTTTTATGGTGTCGTTATCTAACGGAAAACGTGTATTTTTGTACTCCATATTTTAGATAGGTAGTCGAGCGTGATACAAATTCGCCTTGAAAGTTTCATATTGAGGGTAAAACATTTTCTAACAAAGGTACTCGCGTACTCAGGGGACATGAATTCGAGACTTCTGATATCATTCCGCCACAATTCTTGTTGGTGATGATATACAAATCTGATGTATGTTAAAAGTCATAACTCATAAGTAAAACAAAAACATTTTACTTTGAGATAATAGACACGTAAAAGATTATGTCTTGCTATTTTTCAGTTAATTTTTTCTTTCTATCATTGTTTTGATTGTATTTATTTTTAATTTTTAGTCTATTGAAAAATAATTTTTCCATCTCACAAAGATGACAATAAGATCTAAGTACATTTGATGTTCCCCAAACTTTATTTATAAGATTATACTCGATATGTTATTATCGTTGAGGGAGGGGGGTTGGGGTTGTGCATTGTTGTGTTGTATGTTTAAAATATTGTGTTTTAACGAATTTAAGAATTAAGTTGACAAAGTGTTGAGTAGAAGGGTTCAGATTATACACACATATAAGTATAAGATTTCATCCGACCATTTCGCCTATATGTGGTCTTGATTGGAGTGGACCAAATGGGCCCACCTGTCTAGTTGGTAAAATAATGTTAAAACATAGGGACATGTGTCAATGCATGAATGGTTTAAGACCACGAGGGTCGATATTTCTCTTTTTGCAACCATTAAGGGGATCTAATAATTTTATTTTAATTTCAATTTTTTTCTCATTAGATGTTTTGTGTAGACCATATAATTTTCGGATTTTTTATTGAACGCATAATATAATTAAAATCCTTCGAATTTTGTTTGAGCATGTCTATTTTGAATTCAGAAAGTTTCATTTTAGAAGATTAAATGCTTCTTATCAACGGTGACTTTCTTCAAAACTTAATTATGAAATTTCTGATGAATGAAGGCTAGAAAGTATTGTCTCGCTACGATCTTGGATGAATTTGAAAAATTGTTTCTATTATTACCAAAATGATTGGTGATTTATAATCAAAATCAATATTCATTCACTTATATCATTCTTACTATAAGATATGTAATTGTGGTTCATATATATTCCAAAATTTGAAAAAAAATCATGTTTCCTTTTTTCTAGGGATCATTTCACGTTTGGTTTATTATATTAAATTACTTAATCTAGTATAAAATATAGAATAAGATACTATAGTGAAAGTTAGTGGCATTTTTCTTTTTCTTGGCTAACAAACTTCTATGACCTCATAAACATCCCTACCAAACTTGTTTGAAATTTATGCCCCTCTTCATAAGTAATTAACTTCTCCATTAAAATTTTAGTGATATATTTCTTCGGTTCACTTTTACTTGTCACTTATTCCTAAAATAAATTTTTATTTTTACTTGTCACTTTTGACATATCAAGAAAAGACAATTATTTTATCCCATGTTTTACCATCAACATTAAATACTTATTTTCCAAGACATCATTTAATAAGGGATAATTTGGTAAAATATCTATATCATTAATTATTTTTTTAATGGGTGTGCCAAGTCATATTGTGACAAGTAAAAGTGAACGGAGGGAGTAACTTTATCCAACTAATTCAATAAAAAAGAAAAAAAAAATCCTATATGTAATTAATGTATTACTAGTTATTTTTTTGTTCTTTTTATATTGCTATGTTTCTTTAAGCTCATTCGTGAAATTTTATTGAGTGTATTGTATATTATTATATTTCAAACTAGTACTATGAGGATTACGTGTTTGTATAGGAATATATTCTAAATAGGTTTAAATTGAAAAAGTAATAATTTCTAAATCTAAAATTGTGTTTTGACATAGAAATATAATTGAGGTTTTACGATTGGAGACTCTAAGAATTTCCTAAGACCTATTTCTTAAACTTCAAATATTTCGTATTTCATGTTTGAAATTTCGATAAACACTCATTTACAATAATCTTCATATATTATTTCAAATTTCTGAAATAAAATTTATGAATAAACGATAGATAATTCAATTCACAAATTTTCAAAGAACATATGCTGAACTCAAGGGCGAAAATACAATATTGAATACGAGTTCAATAGAATTTAGTAAATTTATCATAAATATTAAAACTCAAAATTTTATTTCCTTCTTAATTACTATACAAGTGTTATTTGTGCATTTTCTTTTTATTAATGATGGTTTTCAGACCCTTTTCAGAATTCAAGATATTGGGGTCCAAAAGATCTTATCAGAAGTTTTAATCCCATGTGTTAATTTTCCCATATGTGTCAGTGCATTCACAATACATATTTATAGCCAGTTTGATTATGAAAATTATGAAATTAGAAAAAATAATAATTTAATTTTATAATATTAAAATAATATCTAAAAATTAAAAGTTTATATATCTTTCAAATTTGCAAAAAAAAATTGAAATTTAATTTCAAGTTAAATTTTGGAATTTTTTGAAATTAGAAAACATGATTTTCAAAATTCAATTTCGAAAAAAAAAGTAAAAATACTCATGACCGAACAACCATTTATTCATGCCAGTGTTAACATCAAATCAAATATTTAAGCTAGTAGTTTATTCACAGATTTTGTAAGACTCGAAGAAAAAAAAAGAGTTTATGAAGTTGTGCGAAAAATAGTTTTTAGAATTTGAAATTATGTTTGGACATATATTTACTTGAAAATATTAATAAATTTTTGCGAGTGAAAAAAACAATTCACCTAAACCATTTTTTTTAAAAAAACTTCCAAAATCTATAGTCAAATGGAAACTTATCATAAAAGTCACAATAAATAAATAAATCATATAGTCACGAATTAAAATGGTAATACATATCACTTAATTATGATGATGAAATAATCGTTTTTATGTGTAATACATATATCACTTTATTATAATTAAGTAATATTTATGTAAAATATGTGTTTTATAATTATTTGCTTTTATATAAATATCGAATACGAATAAATCTGCTATGTGATTATACTTTAAGCTTTATTGTCTCTAAAGAGAGGGTTCATACAAGATCTTCTTAGGCATGAAGAAAAGCATAGTCAAAAGTTCACAAAGTATATTTCTTTCAGACATCCTTAACTCTTTGTCTGGCTAAAATTACCCATTTTAGTTCAAATCCAACAATTATTTGAATGAGAAAGAGATGAAAAAAAACTTTATACTAATTTTTCAAATTCACATTATCTTTATCAAATGGTTCTTTGACCAACACGAGTTATGGTGAAATTGTTGAAATCCCTTTTTCATTCAATAAAAAGTCTCGAGTTTAAGCTTTAGGGAATGAAAAACATCTCGTTGGAAACGCCGCTTCCAAAAGCAATGTGTGAACCCAAATTTAGTCGAACTTCAATATAAATATTGAGTATTGAGTAGAAAACTAAAGAAAAATAAATCTCTTTGATCAACATGAATTGTAGCGGAATAGTTAAAGTTCCTCCATAGTTAATCAGAGATCTCGAAGTTCAAGCCACTGGGAATGAAAAACCCCAAAAATAGACCCTACAAGAAATGTGAATTTGAATTTAGTCAAACTTTAATACAGATAAAACTTCTCTGTCTTATGTAGATTTTTGGAAAAGTGTGTGACCAATAATGTGTGGCAAAGACAAAACAATATATTAGTAAATGGGGCCTAATAATCTTAGCCATATATTATATGCTTTTGCAGCAAATGCCAATAAATGCCTTTAATTCAAAGTTTCAAATATTGAGTTTTGGCTAATTGTTGAACACAAATCAAGCAGTACTAGTAATTAACACAATCATTAAGTAATGATGTGAACTTCCCTAATCAAAGAATGTTTCAATCAATCATTTAGAGTTCCCATTTTTAGTTCATTCCATATCTTCTGTAGTTTAATCATGAAATTTCTTTGTTTTTGTATTTTCGGAATACGAATATGTGACTTGTTATAATTAATCTTATTGATAGTATATGCTATGAATTTTCTTTACAAAATATAAATGCACATTAGTCATATCATAACTTCTTTTTGTATAAATGATAAATAAGTTAATAAATATTATATAAAAGTTAAAATAAGGAAGGTAAGCGTCATATCATAAATCACACGGAGGGTTACAAATTATCTTCTCTTTTTTAATTAGTGACTATGGTACATTTTTTGTTGTTAAAGCTTTATCCATTTTGCTAGTACATGAATATTATAAAATAGAGCTTTTGGATCAACATTTTGAGCAATTTTTTTCTGCTTTAGGAACAAGTTTTCCATGATTTTGCTATTTTGGTATATATCTCTGTGGTGCGATGAAAATTATGAAAGAATCAAAATAATATTTATTTTCTCAAGATGGAACAATACTTTGAATAAAAAAATAATTAAAAAATATCATGGTACATTTTCTCTTGCTTCGATTGATAAATCCAAGATAACAGAGTATAGATATGATGATTCCAAAAATTAAATCTTATCCATCGTACAAAACGAGCCTATTTGATGTAAAAATGTTCAAATCATAGTAGAGGGAAAAAAAGAGCACTAAGAGATATATTCTTATCTGTTTAAGCCTTGTCGAACAAATTTATCATATACTTTGTGCTATGATAAATAATTGAGCGTAATCGAGCATGGTAAAAAATTTCACAAAGGATATTCAAATCGTAAATAAACTATGATATTGAAAGGCTACATAGTAATACAACCAAGTGTGGACCACAAGAGGAATCAAACCTAAGCATCTCGTGTTTGCCAAACTACTGCTCTTTAAGCCTTGTCGAACAAATTTATCATATACTTTGTGCTATGATAAATAATTGAGCGTAATCGAGCATGGTAAAAAATTTCACAAAGGGTATTCAAATCGTAAATAAACTATGATATTGAAAGGCTACATAGTAATACAACCAAGTGTGGACCACAAGAGGAATCAAACCTAAGCATCTCGTGTTTGCCAAACTACTGCTCTTTAAGCCTTGTCGAACAAATTTATCATATACTTTGTGCTATGATAAATAATTGAGCGTAATCGAGCATGGTAAAAAATTTCACAAAGGGTATTCAAATCGTAAATAAACTATGATATTGAAAGGCTACATAGTAATACAACCAAGTGTGGACCACAAGAGGAATCAAACCTAAGCATCTCGTGTTTGCCAAACTACTGCTCTTTAAGCCTTGTCGAACAAATTTATCATATACTTTGTGCTATGATAAATAATTGAGCGTAATCGAGCATGGTAAAAAATTTCACAAAGGGTATTCAAATCGTAAATAAACTATGATATTGAAAGGCTACATAGTAATACAACCAAGTGTGGACCACAAGAGGAATCAAACCTAAGCATCTCGTGTTTG
>JAJONR010031952.1:0-15935 GCA_029582245.1 Solanum etuberosum
AGATGGAAAGATGCATGTTGGCAGAAAAGAAGATGCCTAAATACTTTTGGGCTGAAGCAGTCAATACCGCTGTCTATTTGCTAAATAGATTACCAACTAGAGCAGTCCAAGACATGATACCATTTGAAGCATGGAAGGGTATCAAGCCGTCTGCAAGACATATGAAGGTATTTGGTTCGGTATGCTATGCACATGTTCCTGATGCTAAAAGAGGCAAATTAGATAGCAACGCAGAACTATGTGT
The DNA here is from genome assembly GCA_029582245.1 of Solanum etuberosum. Taxonomy (NCBI): domain Eukaryota; kingdom Viridiplantae; phylum Streptophyta; class Magnoliopsida; order Solanales; family Solanaceae; genus Solanum; species Solanum etuberosum. The sequence goes on from JAJONR010031952.1 coordinate 245, forward strand.
TCTATTGGGCTATAGTACAGTTGCAAAAGGATACAAAGTGTATAATGTTAGTAGCAAAAAGGTGTTTGTTAGTAGAGATCTTGTAGTGGATTAGTCTAGCCACTATTATTGGGATCGAGATACTGTTGTGAAGAACCAAGGTGGGAGTACTTCAGTTGCAACTCCGAATCAGCAAAAAGGTGATACTCCCTCTAGTCCTATTGCTGGAACAAAAACAATTCAGATGTTGAATTGACTACAGACACTCCTGTTTTGAAGACCAAATCACTAGCCGAAATTTATGAGCAATGCAATTTTGCTCTTGTTGAACCATCCTCATTTGAAGAAGCAGCAAATCATAAAGTGTGGATTTCAGCAATGGAGGAGGAACTTGCCATAATTAATAAAAATGATACTTGGGAGTTGGTTGATAGGCCAGAAGAGAAGAATGTTATCGGGGTCAAATGGGTCTATCGAACAAATTTCAATCCAGATGGATCCATCTTCAAGCATAAAGCTAGACTTGCAGTTAAAGGCTATTCTCCGCAGCTTGGAGTAGACTTTGGAGAAACGTTTGCTCCTGTTGCACAGCATGAGACAGTAAGATTTCTAGTCGCTCTCGCAGCACAATACAAGTGGAAAATCTTCCATTTGGATGTCAAATCTGCATTTCTCAACGGATTGCTTGAGGAAGACATTCATGTTGAACAACCTGAAGGTTTTACAGTTGCAGGTGAAGAAGAAAAGGTGTAAAAGCTTAAAAGGGCTCTCTATGGTCTTAAACAAGCCCCAAGAGCTTGGTATAGTAGGGTGGATTCTCATTTGTTGTCTCAAGGCTTCAACAGAAGCCTAAATGAGCCCACTTTGTACTTCAAAAGGCAAGATGATGGGATGTTGATTACAATATCAGTTTATGTCGATGATTTAATGATCACATGTAAAAATCCTCTTGCGGTTCAAGAAGTTAAAAATGAAATGCTAAAAGTTTTCGAGATGTCCGATCTAGGAGAAATAATATTTTTCCTGGGAATGGAGATATCTCAATCTTGTGAAGAAATTTTCTTGTCCCAAAAGAGGTATGCCATGAATCTTTTAAAAAGGTTTAAACTTGACAAGTGCAAAGCTGTTACAACTCAACTTGTTGTGAATGAAAAATTAATAAAGGAAGATGGCGAAGAGAGGGTAGATCCAAAAGTTTATAGAAGTCTTATTGGAAGCCTATTGTATCTAACAACTTCTAGGCCATACATAATGTTCACTGTTAGTTTGTTATCTCGATATATGAAAAATCCCAGCACTAAGCATTTTGGAGCCGCTAAATGGGTGTTAAGGTATATTAGAGGGACGATTAATCATGGAATCTGGTATAGAAGTGTGGAGAATGGAGCTCTTATTGGCTATTCAGATAGCGATTGGGGTGGAGTTTTTATGCTTACAAAAGCACTTATGGTTACTGTTTTTCGTTTGGTTCAGGCATTTTTTCTTGGAGCACAAAAAAGCAAGATATTGTAGCACAATCTTCAGCAGAAACCGAGTATTTGGCTGCTACATCTGCTACAAATCAAGCAATTTGGTTAAGAAAGATCTTGTTGGAATTGAATTTGTTGCCAAAAGAACCAACAATGATCTATGTGGACAATAAATCAGCCATTGCGATGGCTGAAAATCCGGGGAAGCATGGAAGAACAAAGCATATCAACATAAGGTTTCATGATTTAAGAGATGCTGAAAAGAATGGTGAAGTTAAGTTGGTGCATTGCATCAGTGAAGATCATCAATCTGATATTCTGACCAAGGCTCTTTCCACTAAGAAGTTTGAGTTTCAAAGGTTGTTGCAAGGTGTTTCAATGAAAAATCTTAAGGAGGAGTGTTAGAAAATTAAGATTTGTTTAGAAACTCTTAGATTGGAGATATCTAGTCTTGATTTAAAATGAGTGGTGGTTAGTGAACCACATATGTACATAGTTTTGTGTGAGATATTTTGTTTATTATGTGGTTTCAATTCTCACACTTTATCTATAAATAGACCATATGTAATGAAACATCTTGTGATTAAAATAGAACTCAAGAAAACTTAAGCCTTCTTCTTCACTTTCAAAATTTTTCTAGCAATTTACAGCTGCGATTTCCTACTGTTTACACCTCGTAGACCTGAAGTTCTTCTTCCTTTTCTTTGTAACAAGAACGCTTCATTTCCAATGTCACTTGAGGCAGTCAAACTCATGAATGATTATGAAATCCGTCATCAACATGCTAATTTTTTATATAGAAAATACCGACTATGTGAATATTTTATGTCATTTACGAAGAGTGTAAATATTAACCGCATAGGTTGAAGAGAAAGGATCAACCCAACCTAATTTTCTTCCTTCCGACACACCAATAACAATGCCGTGTTCTAGGTGGAAAATAGGTCATGGGGGGGACAAGACAAGTAAGATGGGAGTTCCTTTTGCATCCTCGTCCGACACAACATCTAAAAAAACACAAAGGAGATGTGATTCTCTAAGGTATAAAATCAAAAAGTAGTTGGAGACACTTTCCCAAACAGTTATAGCTTCTATGTAAGAATCCTTCAGCATTATAAAGTCCAAACCGAGAGATACAGTTAATTAAGAGATCTAATCAACGAACCAAATAAAAATAATTCAACATTATTGCCGAAAAGTCATTGTTAAAAGTGTGGATGCACAAGTTCTTTATTGTTTTGATTGGATGGTTGGACACTTTCACAGTCATAATGAGAAATGGTGCTAGAATTAATTTTAATCTCCTCCTTCAGCAAATATTCTAAGTCTTTCAAAACCAAGGCATCTAAAATAAAATAGACTTAAAGTATTTCTGATTACACTCCATTTCATTTATAACCAAGACATCTTGCTTTATCAGAGGCGTATTTAGGGGGGGTCACCGGATTCACGTGAACCCATGGTCCCCTCCCGAGATCATATATAGTAGTGTTATATTTTAAAAAAAATATTGAAATATAGATGTGTGAACCCACACTTGAAGTATCACATAATGCGATTATGACTAGGTGCACCTCTCTCCGCGAGGTTAGAAATTTGAATTTTATATTTATCTTGTTTTATTTTTCTTTCTAAAATTAGATAACACTTCTCTAAGTGGTAATTGGTGTGTGTGTGTATGTGTGTGTATATATATATATATATATATATAAGAATTAATTTTAGACCTATAATTTTAAAATTTTAACGATTTTCAGTAGTAAAAACCTAAATGTCGAACCGATCAAATTTATATGATAGATCAACCTTTTTATAATAGTGCACCCATCATCTCAAAATTCTGGATACGCCTCTGTGCTTTATAATACCATTTTCCATTAGACTAGGACCCTGAAAATTTGACTGTTTTCCTATAGCTACAACTTTTTGATGCATTGCATAGATTCTATGTTTTCAAAAGATTATACTAAAAAAATATGAGGTCTTTATAAAAGTATTGATTTACATGATATTTCTTTCCTTTGTTTTACTTTGGATATATCTATCTGTGGATTTTTTATTTTTCTTTCGACTAAGTGAAGGTTGGGAGGGATAAGGGTTGTCTAGAATATTTTAAAACTATAAAGATATGACATTTGAGTCTAACTCAACCTCAAAATCTAGATCATAAGGGGAGGATTGCCCTAGTCCATATAAGAACACCACCATTCCAAAGAGAAACCAAGATGAATGGAGTAGTTTGAAAAAAAAAATCATTTTGGTGATACACATTAAATTTATTTTGGTATAAATTTCTTGGCACAATTGGTGTTTATTCCCAATCCCCCATTCTTTTTCCCAGTGGCCACAGATTCCCGTTCAACCAAGTGAAATCTTTTCTTCTCGTTGTTAGCTTGCCACATGAATTTCCTTCCCATCCTATCCAAACTTTTGATGGCCTATGTTAGAATAGGAAACAATGACATCATGTATATTGACAGAGCATCAAGGACTGAGTTGTTAAAGTTTTTCAATCTCCCACCCATGTATAGGTATTGTGTTATCCATCAAGCTAATTTTTTCTAACACTTCTCTATCACATCATTCCAAATTTCAATATACTTGGATTCCTCTCCCTAAGGCATGCCCAAGTAAGTTGTTGGCAAGGTGCCAACTTCACCACCATGTATTGAAGCTATACAATTCATATTATTGACTTCATTAATGGGATACATGAGTCTTTTTCTCCTATTAATTTGCAAGCGAGATACCCCTTCATCTAAGACCAGAATCACCTTTAAACATTTCAATTGATCTTCCTAAGTTCCACGGAAGATGAGTATATCATCAGCATAGTGAAGGTGTGTCACTCCCAAGCTTTCTATTCCATCTATGGATACATCAAAACCTTTAAACCATCATCTTATGTTAGCTATCTTGATCATACTATTTGGACCCTCCATAGTGATTAAGAATAGGAAAGGTGATAGTGGGTCACCTTGCATGAGTCCTCTTTGGGAGCAGAAAAAACCTATAGGAGATCCATTTAATAGAGAATAAATTATTATTGAGATGCAAAACATATCCAGTTAATCCACTTTTATCCAAATCTCATCCTTTCTAAGATCTTCATCATGTACTACCCGTGATCATGATTGAAGGCTTTTTCAATGTTTAACATGCAATGAATGCCAAGTTTATTCTATTTAATCTTGCAGTCTACTAATTTATCCACAATCAAAACTGCGTCCATGACTTATCTCCTTTTTATAAAAGCCATTTGTTGTGAATCCACCAGTTTGTCTATCACACCTGTTAGTCTCTTTGTGAGTACTTTAGATAGTATTTTATAAATACTACCAATAATACTAATTGATCTATAATCTGTTAGCTCTTCTGCTCCTTTCTTTTTGGGTACGAATGCAATATAGGTAGCATTAAAACTCTTCATGTCTCCTTCAAGCACATTTATCACAAACAGCTAATCAACATTGGTTGCATAATCACATATATGGCATGGTATAAAATGAGACATTATAGACAACCTATATACTACCACAAAGATGTTATCATGACCTCTCCTAGTCCGAGGGAGTCCTAGCACAAAATCCATAGAAATGTCAACCCGTGGACGAGTAGAAGTAGGAAGAGTAGTATACATACCCTGGGGATGAGTTGTGGATTTGGCTTGCTTGAACTCTAGGCATTGATCACATACTCGCTCCATATCATGTCAATTTTTGGGCCGATAAATTTTTTCCATGAGGATGTCAAGTGTCTTGAGTACCTCAAAAGTGACCCATCATTCCACCACTATGAGCCTCCTTGATGAATACTTTTCTCCATAAGCTCATTGGGACAGAGACTCTACCATCCTTGAACAAGTAGCCATCAACCAATTGGAACCTATCAACCTGTTTCACTTGAGAGAGCTCATCAAATTTATCTTTGAATTCGGAATCCTTATATTAAAATTCCTTTAGGCTTTCAAAACCCATCATTTAGGAGGTCAATGTGTTAACTAGTAAAAACCTCCTTGAGAGAGCATCCTCCACAATATTCTCCTTGCCTCGCTTGTAGTGGATCACATAGGGAAAGGCTTCAATGAATTCTACCCATTTTGCATGCCTCTTGTTCAATTTTGCTTGTACCTTAAGATTCTTTAAGGACTCATGATCTGCCATAAGTAATGTTGCCAATAGGCCAAAACCCGCACAAATGCATCAACCTCTTATCATATGTTGAGTACCTTAAAGAGTATCCCTATATAGCTTTTACACTAAAGAAAGCCAGCGGGTTTTCATCTTGAATCAATAAACCACATATACCAACACCCGAAGCATCACACTCAATCTCAAACACATTGTCAAAGTTAGGTAGTTGGAGAAATTGTGAGGAACTCAACATAGACTTCAAGGATCGAAAAAAAATTCCTTGCTCGGCTTAATTCCCAAACAAAAGGAACATCCTTCTTAATCAATTCGGCCATTGGAGAAGCAATAGTACTAAATCACTTCACGAAATGTCGATAGAACGTTGTCAACCCATGGAAACTCCTTTCTTCGGTTACATTAGTAGGAGTTGGCCAAGATCTAATTCACTCCACCTTTTCGTCAAACACCTCTATGCCATTCGCACTAACAACAAAATCCATGAATACTTCCTTCTCAACACAAAAAGAGCACTTCTTTCAATCAGAAAATAGTCGTTCACATAGAATGACACAAAACACTTATTGCAAATAGGACATATGTTCTTCAGTCCTCTTTCTGTACACAAGTATGCATCAAAATAAATGACAACAAACCTACTGATGAAAGGCTTCAATACATGATTCATCAACCTCATGAATGTTCTTGGGGAATTACTCAAAACAAATGGCATTACAAGCTACTCATACAAACCAAAACATAGTTTTGAAGCCCGTCTGCCATTCATCATCCCGGTTCATGCGAATTTGGTGGTAGCCTTTTTGAAGATCAATCTTCGAAAACACACTTGAGCCACCTAGCATATTAAAAATATCATCAATTCTAGGAATGGGATGTCTATACTTCACCATGATCTCACGCTCTACAATCAGAACACATCCTCCAAGTGCGATCCTTTTTAGGAACAAGGTTTACCAAGAAGACACAAGGATTGTGACTCTCCTTGACTAGGCCTTTATCTAGGAGCTCTTCAATTTGCTTTTGTAACTCCTTGGTTTGTTATTGATTACTTCTATAGGCTGCTAGGTTTGGAACTTGAGAACTCAACACAAAGTCAATTCGCTGCTCAATCCCTCTCAAGGCGGTAGTACCTTGGGAATCTCATCTGAAAAAAGATTACCATAATCCTGCAAAAAGAAGAAACAATACTAGGCAAAGTGCTAGTATCTTGGTTAGCGTGTATTCAAAGATTGGTCCTGACAAGGCACACTAGAGAGCGTTCCTCATCTACACCCTCTAAGCACTTGATTGGCATGACTATCATGCATATTTTATTTAGTTTTAGCCAAGTCATTCTCCTTCCTTGAAAAAGTGTGGAACTTTTAGTCACAATCTCCCCTTCTTCGACCCTTATTCTCTCCCTAATCTTCTTGATGATCCGATAGTCTTCACTTACTTGATAAGGAGTCAAACATGAATGTACATATTTTTTCCCACTATTACAAAATAGTACTTATTGGACTTCCCTTGATGTGTGAAATCCCTATCAAATTTCCATGGCCTACAGAGCAAGATGTGACATGCTAACATAGGCACAATATCACAAAGGACTTCATCTTGATATTTACGAATGCTAAATTTGATACTTGCTTGCTTAAGGACCTTCATCTCTCCACTATCATTTAGCCATTTGAGTTTGTTGAATGAGATTCTTCTTTGTGGGAATACGATCCACCAAGGAATCACTCACCACATTGGTGCAACTCCCACTATCTATGATCAAAGTACACACCTTGTCCATGATCTTGCATCTAGCATGAAGCAAATTTTCTCTTTGATCAAGTTCTTCCTTCGCAAGGACCCCCATAATTCACCACACAATGCAAGAGTGGTTGACATTCACCTTCAATTCCTTGGTATCATCTTGAAAGGGTTCTCCTATTTTCATAAGGCAAGAAAAGTTCACCCTCTCCTCTAGTTGTTCTTCTTCAAACCCCAAGGTTACTTCTCCATCCTCACTTTCATTCCCATCTTCTTCATTATTTTCTTCACACTCCTTCTCATCGGTATAGTACCCATCGCGATAAGGCATAATTTCCCTTCTATTTGCACATCCACTTTCAATGTGTCCTCTTCCTTGGAACCTAAATCATTGAATAGTAGAAGGTCGAGGAGCATTGGTTTCACAAATTTACCCCTTTCTGGCTTGTCATCTATTTTGGTCTTGTAGTCAATCTTATCTTGCTTGACTTTAGCACTACTCTTAACTTGTTCCCGAGCAGTTTTTGTCCACTTGTCATGACCTTTGCTCCATGAGGATGTTAAAGAACTCTTAGCTTTGTAAGAATTCTCCTCTTTCAAGTCGTCCTCTATCTTCAAGGAATCATGGAAAGCCGATTCATGACTTTTGTAGTGTGTAAGCTTCAGGGGCCTTAAGATGTCGTGCCTCAAATTGTCTATGAACTATATCACCGTGTATTGCATTTGCTCCTCAAGTTTGGACTTCATTCTCAATTTCTCAAATTCGTCATAGTAATCTTCAACACTTCTAGTACCTTGTCGTAGCATATGCACCTTCTTGAGAACTTCTTGATGATAGTTTGGATTCAAATATCTTTGTTCCATGAGAACCACTAACTCTTGCCACTTATGCAATTTGTAGAAGTGTTGACTCCTTTCCCGCCTCTTGTATTCCCACCATGTAGAAGCATATCCCTTAAATTGAGTAAGGGGATACTTCGATTTCAAAGCTTCCGAGATGTTGCTGGTGAGAAAGATCCTTTCACTTAGCAATTTCCATCAAGGAAGTCTTTCGGGTCACTACTTCCCTTAAACTTTAGAATTGGCACTTTGATACTATTTGAACCTCGGTCTTGATATCCTCGGTCCCCACATCTATCTCCTCTATTGCCATTCCTATCTCCTCTAGCCCAATGCTTATCACCTCTATTAGAATTCGAATCGACGCAAAAATTAAAATAAGAAAAGATATGTGGATTATTAATAAATCAATTAAGTTTATGGGCAACAACAAGGGACTTGATACCCTCACCTCCCAATTGAACTCAATCAACAATCAATAACCCTACTTAATCAATCAAACAGCTACCAAATGAATCCATAAGTGGATGAACTAGATTAATTAAGCAAAGAAGTTAACAAACAATCAAGAGGAGCCACTCCTAATCACTACACTAAACCAATTGAAATCCACCTATTGATTGAGAAACTAATTTGAGAAATCCACCCAAATGTTTAAGCTATGGCTATCAACTACAATATCAAAGACAATTTCTTAATTCATCAAAACTAACATATGACATGCCTAAGGGAACTATATATAATCTTTCCTTTACACACATAGCCCAAAAGTGGCTTATTTAAGAAATGGCCCAAAAGTGGTTGAATGCACTTGGCTTTCCTCTAGCCAAGTTTTCAATGGTGAGCCTCACTTTGCTGCTGCTCTAAAGTTGTTTGGCGAGCTACTTGGCATCGCCAAAGTAGGCAGCAAGTCATCCTCCACGTCCTTGCTTTGTTGGACTTCCCACACATGGTATGTCTTCTTTTGGCTCCATTCAAGCCCCTCTAATGCTACCCTCTTCATGAACATAGCTTGTAGTCCTTGGAGTTCCTTGGCTTGACTTTGTGTGAATGTTCTTGAAGGGTACGAGCTAGCCAAGATTGTATAAAAAATGCATCTAGTTCTACCAAAATATTATCACATAAATTAAGTCTGACAATTGTGAACTACCCCATCAGCCACAGACCTAGGATTATTAAGTCTTGGATGCTTAATAGCCTTTAATCTAAATTTGTTTACTAAGATTGGGTACTGAATCAATATATTTGCATAATATTACTACTATTGAAAATAAAAATAGTGTATCGGTAAAAATCAATGGTTGCTCAAGCACCCAGTAACCTCACCATAGCAAAAGACCAAAAAATCCAGGAGGTGAAGTGTTGAGTCATGTATAAACAATAACAACATACCAAGTGAAATCCCATCAAGTGGGGTCTGGAGGGGGGGAGGGTAGAGTGTACGCAGACCTTACCACTATCTCGTGGAGATAGAGAGCCTATTTCCAATTAAGTTCATCAAGCCCAAGTAAAAGAAGAAGAAAACAATGGAGAAAGAAGAGCAGTCAATATGAAAAGCAGTGTTAAGTCTACAAGAGAGAAACGACAACAACAAATAGTGTGATAATCAAAATACAATAAACAAAATATGATAAGAACTATAAGGGTAAAACACGACATGCACTAAACCTATACAAGACAACAGAACATTATATCCCTACTAACCTTCTACCCTAATACGCGACCTCCACTCCTTCCTAGCTTAAGTCATGTCCTCGGTAATATGAAGTTGTTTCATGTCTAGTCTAATCACCTCTCTCCAATACTTTTTCGGCCTACCCCTACCCTTCTGCGTACCCCCTACAACAAGCCTCTCGCACCTCCTCACTATGGTGGGTACCCCTCCGCTGCACATTCTAAGACCATCTCATTCTCACTTCCCTCATCTTGTCCACCATAGAGGTCACTCCCACCTCTCTCGGATAACCTCATTGATGATCTTGTAACTCTTATTATACCCACATATCAATATTAACGTCCTCATCTACGTAACATAAATCTTCTAAAGATGTGAGTTCTTGACCCTCTAACTTATTAACCCAGTCCATCTTGACCCACCAAAACTCAATCCATTTTAAAGTGAAAATGATTTGGGTTAAGTATGACACCTAAACTGACCTATGAGAAACTATGAAATTTTTTAATGTAAATAACTTGTTTTTGTTTGATACATTAGAATATAGCTATAATAAAGCAGGAAAATAAATTTTATTTGTTTTGCTTGGTAATTACAGAAATTATAAGAAAATGAATAAATTAAATCTTGGTAAGAGTTGGACGGATTGCTTTATGACCCATTGTTTAGCCTATTTTGACCCAACCATCTAAACTAAACTAACTTTTGAGTTGAGGTAGACAATGACTCATTTATTGATTCATCCCATTTGGATTTTGGACCATCAAAATCCAAACACTCAATTTGCTACCCCTGACTAACCAGTGGCATCATACATCCTGCAACCACAACTTCCACTACAATAGGTATTATTTATGTGGAGATTTGGAAGGTAATTAATAATAAATGGATTTTTATGTGGTAATTAATAATGTAAAGATTGTTATACATGAATTACTTACTTTGAAGGAACGTTTTATCTTTAATTAGTTACTACCTACATTGCCAATACTCATTCTTATTCCACATTCTATTCTGCTAAAAATAATACTAACCATCAATGGGTAATAGATTTTATTTTTTTTAACAGGTAAACATATTCATTCATAAACATGGCCAAAAAAGTTGCCGTATATGAGGAGTATACCAAAATGTAAAGCATCTACAATAATAAATGATTCTCTACGAACTCCATCAAATCTCCTATAATCAATGGGTATTAGATTAACACATATTTACGAAGATTCAACTATCTCTTAGAGAGCTAGACAGCTAGCGTTGGTGTGAAATGTAAATGAACCAAACCACCGGCGGAGATGGAACCATGAAAGAACACTATTGAGTGCACAATGGTTTTCTTTGATCTATCATCATTATTACATTGTTTACTAGGTCAATAAGTGGTTTTAGTGATTTGCCAATGTAGACAACAAAAGGCACTATCAAAGACTTAAAATGAAACAAAAGAAAAACTTAACTTAATAAGACAAAACTCTGTAACCTTATTTTTTGTGGTCTAAAGTCTCAAATAAATGGATGACTTAAAACTAATAACAATTGAATTAATAACAAAAACAAGAATTGATCATATTAAAAAAAACATGATAGCTGGTAAAATGAACACTAAACACAAATCAAAATTCATGAACTTCAATTACCACATCTATAGAAATTATGAGTTCAAGAACTCTCCTCATCTTTTGGCTTAGGGACAACATTTAAATCCAACTTGAGTAACTCGAGTAGAACAAAACTTACTATTTTTTTTTTAAATTTCTTAACCCGCTTCATTGCTAACTTTTTCTCCAACATGTGTTTATCTAGTGGTATTTCTGAGTTAGAGTGCATGATTTAATACATTTGTATTCATTTTTTTCTTTCTCGTTTAATGCTTGAAATTATTTATGGAGATCCATAAATGCCCCAATGATATTTGATCTGCCCACAGCATGATCCCTTAGTTACACTTTGAAAAATTTGTTAATTATTTTTTCTATACTTGTAAAATCATTGGCACATAGTTCTCCACTTGGTGAAAAGAACATAACAGAAACATCCGCTCCGATCTGGGTTGAAAGCTTGTCTACATCATGGAACAAGGTCTTTTTCCTTTTCGAAAATCTAACAATGTATGTTTTCTTAGACTCAATCAACTTCAATTCAAGGTAAACAAAAGACTAAAATAAAGTTGATTGTGTCTGAGAAAGCACTCATTGTTAGTTCCTCGAAAAGGAAAAGAACTTTGTTCGGGGATGCAGATAAACATGCAACTCGGATTGATGTAGATGTTGGTGTTATGATCTTTTCACCAAGTGGAAAACTATGTTACTATGGTTCCATAAGTATAGAAAAAATAATTGAATAAACCATGTACATATATAATGTGAATAAAATACTATGAATGAAAAGGCAACAAGCCAATTTTTGATTCCTTTCAGTTTTCCATACATTTTTTCCTAATTTTTGATAACCACATATGTTTTCTCCTAACATGATTTAAGCAAAAAACAGCTCTACAACTTTAGCTCACTGAAACTTTATAAGATGGCTTTACATCTCTAATTAGTTACATGTATTGCTACTTTTTAGCCTTGAACGACTTTATTTAAGTTGTTGAACAACTTACTATCCTTTATGATATCATCTTTAACATTTTCAGTGTTATTTTCAAGGTTTCCTTTAAGTAATATCAGCAACTGAATTCCTAGTAATATTAAATTCACGTAATGCATACAGTCAGCTCACATTTATTGCGCACCCTAACAACCAGACTATACGGTATTCACTGTAGACCTATAATTAGATTATTCCATAAAAAAGGGAATAATTTCATAAACCTCCCTCCTGGTTTGACTTCATAACACCACCCTCCCTTATGATTTTACAATATTACGCTCACCTTTCTTTGTTGACTTTTTGTAACAATTATTTAACTAAGTTATTGCTAATTCAAAACACTAAAAATATGACCAATTTGTCATTTTCTGTTTTCTTTTAATTAAGTAATAACTAATAGTTGAATTTCTTTAGAACAAAAAATAAAACTAATAGAAAGCTCCTAGTTCTTTTTCCACCGCATCTTTTTCTCATAAACTCCAAACAAATCTTGTTGAGAAATTGTTCAAATTATCCCTCCTTTGTATTGTATACAACTCCATGTTTTTTCCTTTATAAATATTTCCTCCACCTCAGAACCCATAAAACTAAGTAGTAGAACCAATAAGTAAAAGAGGACAAACACAAACAAAAATCAACAACATGAAGCGACAGAGAAGCATAAAATTTAGAATTATCAAAGATGATATTACTCTCCATATCAAAGATCAATTTAGATTTAACTTGCGGCTAGAAATTTGAATATATCAGCGAATTTGATAACTTTTTCTAGTTGACAAGCATAAAATTTAGAATTACGGCACTAATTTCAATGAACAAGTCTATGTTTTAGCTTTTACTGGTAACAACGACAGAGATAAATACCTGTTGTAATCAGACCAGAGGCGTTTGCACAATTTGGAACACTTGTAGAGTACAATTTTCCCTTACTGCGACTACATTGCTCTTACTGCCCTTTCTACTAGATTAGTGGTCGCATAACTGGAAAAGGAAGATCTGCTGTCATTGGTTTTGTCCCCTACCAGAGGATGTACAGTGAAACAAATATGGAGGCCCAATTCAACAACTTGAGCAAGAAGCATACCGTTAAGTTCTAAGATCTTTTAAAGATCAAGCTGATGTCATTTCCTACTTTTCATCCACCTCCAGTGACTGCTGCAAACCAGCAGTCTTCATCTGCTGCCAAGGGAGGACCACAGGGGGGCCAAACGGTAAAAATCATAAATTTGTATGTCGAATGTGCTAACAACATTGGAAGCTTGCATACCATACCACTCAATCTATAGTTCTGACTTGTTTACAACTGCTAATATGTTTGTCGTTGGAGGATGAGATGGTTGGCTAGCCGAGATAGATGAACAGTTCTATGACCATGCTTTCCCTTTTCATCACCTAATAAATTGGAAAATTATTTTCTAAGGTTTTTTTGTTTGGTTTTATTTCAATGAAAAGGACATGGATTTGGAATCGGCCCATTGTTTGACTCAAGAAAATAGAAAAAACTGCTTCTAGGAAGCATGTGTCAGCACACGCCCAATAGATATTATTTTGTCTAGTCAACAAACTTTTTTAAAGATAATTTTTGAGATTTCCTTTCAGGTTTCACTCTAACACCACTTTCCCCTTGGTTTACAATGTTACATATACCTCCCATATTTTGATTTTATTGTAACAATTCTTTAAATCTATTTAAAATAAATGTAAATTAATTATGATTTGACAAGCTTACCCTTATTTATATTAATCATATCATATATATACATACATATATATATATATATATATATACTACCTTAAAAGCATGAACTCTCAAACTTGAATGTTCAATTACTATAATACCCCCAATTAAAAATATTCAATTTATTTTATTTATTAATTTTATTATATTGAGAGTAGATACCTTTTCAAATTAAAGGATTGTGACTTTTTCAATGAGTTGTGAGTTTTTTGACGGGTTGTGACTTTTCTAAAGGGTTGTGACTTTTCCGAAGGGTTGTGCCTTTTTCGAAGGGTTGTGACTTTTTCGATAAGCAGTGACTTTTTCAAAAGGTTGTGACTTTTCAGATAAGGTACAATTAACACCTATTCATACTACTATTTGGTAGCTATAAATAGAGGGGTTTCCTCACACTTTTAAACTACAATATCTTTAAGGTCTCTACTCTTCTTCTTCTTAAAATATCTCAAGTGTTATTTGCGAAAATTGATTAAGTTCGAAATTGAACGAAATTTGAGGTACCTCATAAGAAAGAGTTTGTTTTAAAATTGTAGCAAATCATTAATCAATTCACACTCGTATTTTTTCTTACCATTTTCATGAATTAACAATGATGAAAAGTTGTGGGAGAGACAATAATATTAAACAGATATGAAAAAAGGCATATGATTTGGGTAAGATATTTCTTCTTTGTTTTTTTATTTTTTATTTTTTTCCCTCAAACGAAGAGATACTTTCAATAGACAACAACTATATGATATGTATGCGGCAAAAAAAAGGTGAAGACTACAATTCCACAAAGATAAGGTAGAAACTTAATGAAATGAAATATTTTTCACCATAGGTGATGTTATTCATATATTAAAATTAAATTATCCTACTGAAGTATATATAACCATCATTCATGATAACAACCAACTACACTTTTTTGGTAAAATTACCTCTCTATGATAGTCTTACTCAAATATTAATTGAGTAATAATATTTTGTAAAAGATATGTTACATATAAAGATAAAATATTGAAATACTTATGGTAATCCTTATTAGTGTCATGCACAAACTAAATTTCAAGTATGAATATTTAAGACAAAATTTGTACTTAAATGGTGTACATCATTTATGTTCATAACCTCAAGAGGAAAGGCTATTGGTGACATTTTTTGAATGTATATTTTTTTCTATTTTGTTGGTTAGATTTGTTTACAAAATTGAGTGAAGTAAGAAATAATATTATTAAAGAAATGTCACTTTCTCCCATATTTAAACTTTGAATGTATTTTGAAATGTTTTAATGATATCTGGTCATTTTGATCTCAAAATACAAGTAACTCTATGACAATATGTATTAATAATTTTAAAACACTTGTCCTTTGTTTGTTCAATTATAATTATTTACTAAAAAGCTTTAATTTAGTAATATTAATTTTATTTTACAACATCATATACTATATATACGATACACACGTGCAACGCACGTGCCGTGAAACTAGTATATATATATATATACACACACACATAAGGGAA
>JAJONR010031954.1:0-58731 GCA_029582245.1 Solanum etuberosum
TAATCAATACACATTCTTAGTGAGCCATCTTTCTTCCTCACGAATAACACTGGCGCACCTCATGGTGAAGCACTAGGCCTAATAAAGCCTTTATCCAGCAAGTCTTTCAGCTGATCCTTCAACTCCTTTAGCTCAGCAGGAGCCATTCTATAAGGAGGGATAGATATGGGTTGTGTAACTGGTAGCATATGATTAATTTTTCATTATTCTATATCAATTTCGGGAAATTATGAAACAAATTAAATATATATATGGAACAATTAAATGAACTAAAAATAGAAAGCTTGAATAAAAAATAAAATAATACACCCAAATTGAAAAATCCAAAGTTTAGGCATTATATTATCTTTCTTTACAAATTTTTTTCATATATTTTTTATTTTTCGTTCTATTTTCCTTAATTCCTTCCACGTTAATAGAAGATAATTCCTTCAGTTTTCTCTCTTAACATTTCTTTCGATTTGACCAATTTTTTATATTTCTATATCAATTTCAGGAAATTCAATTTGAAACTAATTAAGAGTAATATATATGGAACAAACTAAATGAATCATTAATAGAAAATTAAACTTAAATTTCAAGCATGTTATATGGAATTTTTTCTTTCCTTTTACCCATTCTTCTCTACTTTTTCTTGTTCATTTTCCATTTCTTCTGTCATTGATTTTATTTTATCTCCTTCTAATTTTATGAATTATCTTCCATGCTCAATTTTCTCTCTAAAATACTTCATCCTTTTCTTTTACAATAAGAAAAGATACAGAAGATGGAAGAAAAAAAACATTCATATAAGAGTCCATGTTTACAAAATATATCATATTACTTGTGACTTCATAATATAATTTTTACAAGAGTTTTGATTCTCGTTTGACCCCATTTTTATCTTAATGATGCTCTGCCGCAATCCACCACTTTGACGGTCATCACAAAAAAAAAAAACTCATCGATCAACTTCCTCACAACACTCATTTACCATTCAAGACACAAAACGCCAGAGATATATTGATATGAAATTACCGGGTAAGTGTAACATTTATGCAAAAAGATAGATGCATGTCAATGCATGTTATGTTGTATGTCTGTTTATATAGTATTCAAAACTTAATGGTAAGAAAACTTTTCAAATTCTATAAATAAAGGATAAGGAAAAAAAGACCTCTTAAATTTTATAATCAAGTGATGCATATACAAAATATAACTGAAATAATTTATTTACAATAAAAATGAATTTTATTGTAAAGAATTGGTAACTGAAGCTTTTATGTTTATGCTTTAATGTGGAGATAAGTAAATATTATGCTTTAATATTCTGTAAGAATTTTAAAAAATATTTTATGTCTTTTAAAGTGAAGATAAATCTCAAAAAAACCACAGAATAAATAAATAAAAATTCAGGCCTTAGAGAGCGCCACGTCACCGTTTTTATGTTTCTGCTTTATATATATATAAAGATGTTTTAAATTAAATAAAGAAGTAAAATAAATAGATAGATGTTTTTTCTGAAATTTGTATATACACAGATTAGTTTAGGGGAAAAAACGGAAAACAAAAAGGCAAAAGAGGAATTTTAGGAAGATATAAATAATATAGTAATAATGAAGAAAGAGAAAATATTTAAATGTACTTTTTCTGATTTTTTAAGAACAAATTAAGGAAAAAAGCCAAAAAAATGACAAAAAAGATAAATGACAATTCTGATCAAAGAGAGGTGCCACGTCAGACTTTTATTATCTAACTTTTATATATATATATATAGATTTTGAACTTTTTTTTTAATTTTTTTAACTTAAAAATTAATAAAAAATATTTTGATATAAATTTCCTTATTATAGTCATTTATTTCCTTCCTTTTTTCTTACAACTCATTAGTTATAGAGATGATTGACATTTCAATTTTTTCCTTCAAATTCCCACTGTTATGGATTTCCACAAAAAGTCTTGCACTCCTTAATTATAGGGATATTAACATATTTAAAAATAAAATTGATTCTTTCCATGAAAAAACATTCATTTTTTTGCAACTCCTTAATTATAGAGATAATGAATTATTTAAAAATAAAATTGATTCTATTAGAAATTCAAAAGCCTTTATCTCAATTTGTTTAAAAAGAGGTTTAGAAAAAATTGCATCAACATTGGTTGGAGACAAAAAAGAGATAAGAATACACTTGAGGTGAATCTTGTATCAATATGTTATGCAATTATAGAAATTCAATATATATATATATAGCTGAATAATAAAAACGTGAGATAGTATGTCTCATTAGGCAGCATCACTATTTATCTTTTTTCTTAGTATTTTGAACTTTTTCTTTAATTTTTTGAACTAAAAACTAATTTTTTTTTTCTTTAATGAATATAACTTTCCTTATTATTGTCATTTATTTCCTTCCTTATTTTCTTACAACTCATTAACTATAGAGATGATGAACATTTCAATTTTTTCCTTAAAATTCCTACGGTTACAGATTTTCGTTTTTTCTTGCACTCCTTAATTATAGGGATATTAAAATATTTAAAAAAAGATACAGAAGATGGAAGAAAAAAAAAACATTCATATAAGAGTCCATGTTTACAAAATATATCATATTACTTGTGACTTCATAATATAATTTTTACGAGAGTTTTGATTCTCGTTTGACCCCATTTATATCTTAATCATGCTTTGCCGTAATCCACCACTTTGACGGTCATCACAAAAAAAAAAAAAAAAAACTCATCGATCAACTTCCTCACAACACTCATTCACCATTCAAGACACAAAACGCCAGAGCTATATTGATATGAAATTACCGGGTAAGTGTAACATTTATGCAAAAAGATAGATGCATGTCAATGCATGTTATGTTGTATGTCTGTTTATATAGTATTCACAACTTAAGGCTTCGGCTTTATTCTCAAATGTGATCATCAATTTGGGATCTTCAGTTGTGCCAATTTTTGCAATGGTGTTCTTGAAAGATAAGATGAGTGGATTGAAGGTTTTTTCATTGTTATTGGGATTATGGGGATATGCATCATATATCTATCAACATTATCTGGATGATTTAGAGGCAAAAAAAAGTGAAGTTAAATCCTCAGATGATCATTTATAATAAGCTTCCCTCATTCAAAGAATTTGAATCATATGTAAATGTGAAGATTTCTATGTTATAAGTTCAATATGATGTCTGCAGAAACTGTTTAAAAAAGTGTAAACAAATTTGTAAATTCTTCAAAAAGTTTTAAAAGGGATAAATTAGTGACATTGTTCTTATTTATTTTAAGGGCGTGTTGATGGAAAAGTGAACAACTAATATGAGATGGATGGAGTACTATATATTGAGTAGGTACCTCAGCTCACTTAGGGATGTGAGGTTTCGTCTTGGATAATCCTTCTTTCTTGTGTTAACATTTAAGTTTGGTTAGGTTCGAAGTTGATTTAAATCGTTACGTATCCATATTGGGCCAAAACAAAAGCATCAATCATAAGCTTTGTCTCTTTCTTAAAATGTCAATTGGAAGTTTTAAATATCTGTCTACTTGTCTGTTTTGCTGATTTATATACTGGATTTTCCTCTGGCAGTATTATATTAGTCAATACTACTCATCAAATAAAAGCATTAATAATAATTAATCTTCATCTATTTCTTAATTCTGTTTTGCTTAATTAAGAAGTTACTAGCTAGTTGAAATAATTTAAAAGTAGATAATAAAGTGGACAATTAGATAACTCAAAGAATTTGAGAAATCTATTCAGTTAGCTCAAAAAATAATAGGCTCCAACAACTTTTGAAATAACTTTAAAAAAATGAGAAAATTGTCGTTCAGTATTAAGTTGTTTGGTATGATTTGCCGTTTTTTAAATAGTTGCAGGCTCATCCTAATTTTAATCTATTTATTGTAAGCAAAACTTCAACTTTTCTCATTGACTTCTTATGAATGGAATGAATAACTCACCTCATCGGTGAAGGACGAGAATCTTGGACACTTTTATAAGACTTGACAATTCTTATCTCTTTGAGTTAGCTTTTGCATATGAGTTACGTTAGATCCAAGATTCATTCGATAATTTGTTTGTACCCGACCCGTTTACTTTGTTTTGGGTGTTGCTTGTGGTCATTTATTTACCTTATAAGTTGTAAATCTAGTAAATAAAAATTAAGGAGGAAATTAATGACATCCATAATATGACTTTAGAGGGAAGTTTTTAAGTTCATTCATATATTCAGGGAAGGAAATACCACTACTTATATCTTTATGGAGCTCGATAAGAAAAATGACTTTTTCATTGAAACTATACACTTACCAAAGAAGATTCGACGCTCTTCTTGAATGGTACAAGGTATTCCATCCTAGACATGTTTTTTGGAAGCCTAATTGTACTAGGAGCAATCCTCCTCTTTTGCGTTATTTTGGAAGCAAGATGAGTACCCTTTTGCTTTGAAATAGAATGCCTCTTTTAAAAATAATAAAAAATACCCAATGAAATTCTACTCGGTGGGTGGGGAGGATTGAGTGTACGCAGACCTTACCACTATCTCATTAAGGTAGAGAGACTATTTCCGAAAAACCCTCAACTTAAACTTAAGGGGAGAAAATGTTGTCTAAGGCCTTGTGAGGGCCATTTGGTGGCTGAGTCCAGTCCAAGTTAGAACTAAAACATTAGTCCCATGATTTGGATTTTTTTGTTAATCTTTTATCGATCCGACATAAGCCCACCATTATTTCTTGTTATTCTCAATCTATATTGCATAGCTAAATCAAATCTTTAGCCCAATAAGTTAGACTAGAGTCACAAGCCTAAATTAGCATTTTTCTTTTTTTGGTTTCTACGTAGTGTCCGGTATTCACATTGAAGTCTGATTAAATTTGAATTTGAGCCGAAAAGTTCCACATTAGGGGATAAAACGCCCCTAACAAAGACGATTCCGTACCCAAACTAAACTAGCTTTCTGCAATAGCTTATTCACACATAATATCAATTAATGATCTGATGGCATATGTTATTTGCATACTTGTCAGTAACGCATGGCTCAATGATCAAGTGAGAGAGACAATTTTTTAGTAACTCACTTGATTGCCTACGTAAATTTTCACCTTGTTAGTGAGGATTCGATTTCGTACCTCGTATCCTCTCCTCCTGCCTTCAATTTTTTAAGAAAGAAAAAAAAATATGATTGAATGACTATATATAGTTTAAATTACAATAGTTAATAATTTGAATTAATCGACCTTGTATTTTCTCTTAGCCAAATTTGTACACCTCTTAATCATTAGATTTACTGAATTTAATCATTCTTTACTTACAAAGTTTGTAATCACTTTCTATTAGGAAATTAGTTAACCATCATTATCCTCTAATTTTGTCTATTTTGAAGGTTTTATGTCAAAATTAGTCTGTTCAAGATATTAGAAATTAATAGATCACATTGTCGGCCACGTGTTAATGACAGAAATATTGATGTAATACATTTAAAATAAAACATTTCATTGATCAAATATTGAATTTGTCAATGGCCTTGTACGTTGATGGCATCCTTAATTTGAATATATCGCAGGTCTAACTCCTTATTTAATGGGAATTTATTATTTTTATACAAATTTGGTGTTGAAAAAGAGGAAAAAAAAAAGTTGGAATACGTAATTGATTTGAGAGGTAAGCATATTATTGGTGCTTATATAATGTGTGGACTTTTTCTCTATTATTGGGCTTTGTTAAATGTTACAACTATATATGCCCCCTATTGTTTGGGAAATATATATTAAATAAAGATAATGATATGATATGTGGTAGCTAGTATTGTTATCAAAAGGCGTTTGGATTCAAAGTATACAATAACGTGGAACTTAAAAAGGAAAGAATCCTTAACTTGGCGTTAGCTGATAACTAGGTCTATAACCTTTAATTTAGAATGTGCATAAGTAAGCACTTAAATTTGTATAAATTGAACAAATATGCACATTCGTCCTACATGGCACCCTACATGGCAATTTTGTGTCCTATGTGGCATCCTACGTGTATTGTGCCATGTAGGACACGTGTGTCTACTTGTTCAATTTTATACAAGTTTAAGTGTCCACTTGTGCACACTCAAAGTTCAAAGGCATAGTTGTCCATTGAAGCCAAGTTAAGAGTCATGTTTATGTATTATGTCAAAAGGGAATAAGTTGTTTTTTAAATTTATATTGTTGTGTCCAGATCAACTTGTGTATAACTCGATCAATTCTACGTGATATCTACCACTAAGTAACTCTATCTAGCAAGACATATGGAAAAATCACCTAGTGTTTTTATCTCTGCTGATAATTGAATCTGAAACCTCATGAGTCTCGACCACTAGAACACAGTCACATAAAGGGACTAAATTGTCACGAGGTTGCACTTGCCACTCACTGAAAATTAACTTTACTTTTTTTTTCCTCATAAAAGCCAACTTAAAGTTATTATATTTATAATGAAAGGAACAAAAGTTGTATGTCTTTTCACCATTATAAATAATACAAGGATCCCATAATACAATAATGGAATGGTTGTGTTCTCATTACAGATTTCTTGATTTCGACCTATGATTTTTTATGACGTGATTTATATAATATTACTAAAAATTGTGTAATTCTAATTCTGAAAATGAAATTTGATCAACTACAAATTAAGCAGACATAGCAAATTTGTCTAGATTACTGAGATTTGGCCACAAATATTTGCAAATTTTGAACTAAAAAAAGGTCATTTGTTTTACATAATATTGAGTCCATCAATTTACTCTTCTACACGTAATTAAAGAACAACATCTAAAGATTAATCACAATGTAGTCGAAGTATATATTATGAATTAGTTCTTACTATATATCCATTTCACTCTATTTAATTTATTTTTGCAATTTCCAATAATTTGGGTTTCTAACAACAATAAAGGAGAGCTTTATATTTTTCTCTACACATACAAATGTCTTAATACAATTTAAAGACTAGCAAATAGTGAATCTAATATATACAAAGGCTTAAAATGATAGTACTAGTTGTTTTGAAACGTGAGTTGACTTTATTAAAATAAATTAATGTAACTAACTGATTGCATTGATTCATTAAAGTACAAACAACCGGTTCCTTTTAAGGAAAATAAAATTATCTTGTACAATGAAGGAACATTTTCTACTTTTATTAGACAAAAAAGGAAATTGCATCATATGATAAAGATTGTTGATAATATAATTAAATAATAAACATATATTTTTTTAAGAGTTTAATCTTTTAGATGTGATGATCATACACTTCAACATGATATTAGATAAAGTATTTTACCCATTGAGAATACAATTATATAATAAAATTTTGTTCCATCTAACAACTTGATTTTTAAGATGAAATGACCACACTTTACACACATGATCAAAGCATTTTTTTTATTAAAAAAAATAAATACAAAGTTAGTGTTAAATTAGGTCTTAGGCCTAACTCACACCCCAAAAAGCTAGCTCGAGGATTGCCCAATATAAGGAGTCCATCCATCTCATTAATCACCAATAATGTTGAGATGTACCCTGCTTTGATACTACGTTAAATTAGGTCTTAGGCCTAATTTACACCCCAAAAGTTAGCTCAAAGGGAGGAGGATTTCCCAATGAGTCCATTCATCTCATTATTAGCCAAACTTTTTGCTTTAACAGTTAGTTACGAATATTATGCAAGGAATCAAGAACTTTAATTAACTTGATATATACGCTTTGCGTTACAACAATAGCACACCAAAAAGAAAAAGAACGATCCATAGGTTAAGGAACATATATATACATGATTTTAACCTTATGTTATTTGGTAAATACAAAGAAAAATTAAATTTCAGTTACTTCTTCATCTCCTCTTGTTGAATGTCCAATCCTTGATGATCCAACCCTTGATGAATCTCCAACCCTCAAAGATCTAAGTGATTCTTGAGTTAACTCGCTTCGATATTGCTGCACAACTAACACTGATGCCGATGTTGAAATTTCACCGGAAATCAACAAGTTCCCCAACGGCCCCAATTCTGGACAATCATGAGTTTTTGAATCAAATGCCGAAACCAGTTGTCCCTCTGACATCCTCCCAACTATAAACAAATTACACTTTTTAAATCCGCGAATAACTTCTGTAGTTTCTTTTACATCCTTCACAATATTCTCTTGGAAAACAATTGAACTGTCACCGCTTGATTTCTGTTTCAGATCAGAAAGAAAAATCTCGTCCTCCGGTACAGGTGGACCGGAGTTCTGAACGATGTCCACGTGGACACTCGCTCCAATAACTGCCGGATCAATTATGAAACGGACCACGTTTAATGTAATGCCAGGGTGCTCTGCGACGCGCATGCCGTAGGCAACCGCTTCGCGGTCATCATGGCCCCCGAAAAATAAAACCAGGACCGTATAGTTAACTTCACTAGCGGAGACATGAGATGCCCCACCGAGTCCTCGATCAATTATTATTCCAACTGAACACGGTGCGCGTTCGAGGACTCTTCGATTCACGTTTCTGAGATCAGCACGTGTCGTTTCAAAATGTCCATCGAGTCTCTGATGTTTGTGGAATGGTACAATTATCATCGAAACTCTTTTTCTTTCCGCGCTAGCAATTATGTCTTCGTGCATGCTAGACATAGGGGAAATTGCTGTAGTTGGTCTTATAGACACCTTACTAAGTTGTCCGAATGTCTCAAAAGCCACAATCACTTGGTTTGATTCGCCTATTTTCTCTTTATTCCAAAAGGGGAGTCCGTTTTTTCGGGCCTTGTGGACCATTAGAATTGCTGAGGGTCTTTCAGTGAGCTCCAAGAGGTGCATCGCGTAGACACGGAGTCCTTCTTTTTTCTCCGTTCCTCGAGTGGCTTCGATGAGATTTATGAGCGTGGGAATGTTTCTTGTGCCGTGGAAACATGTCAAGATTCGAAGTTGCTTGCTTGTGTCTTTCCTCATTATTGTTCTGTGCTTGTACTCTGTTACAGCCATTTTGGCTGGCTTGTAAGTGGCTATAACTAGTGGTGTTGTCATGAATGTTGTGAAGAGTGCCATCAACACCATTATGGCAAATATTTGATCATTCAATACCTACAAAATTAATACCACAAAACATATCGTTTTAGTAGTTACTTGCAAAATAGGATGGTGTTTGTTTGTCTGTTTGATTGGAAAATATGTTTAAAAAAGAACGAAAAACTCTTTGGACATGTCATGAAGGTTATTTTAAAATAGAAAGAATGTCACGTAAGATGAAAAAGCTTACCCCTTTATCTTTGCCAATGTTAAGGACAATGAGTTCCACTAGACCTTTAGTATTCATCAAGAAACCAAGTGCTAACGATTCTTGAACAGACAACTTGCACATGAGAGATACACAAACAGTACCAACAATTTTCCCAAAGCAAGACGTAGTTATAACTAGAACAAGAAGACCCCAAGATTGAGCTCCTTGAATAGTAGCTACATTTGTTTTCAATCCACTAGACACAAAGTATAATGGTAGGAATAACCCTGAGACCAAATCCTCCACTTTTTCCACTAAAGCACCAGCAAATGGCCCTTCTTTTGGTACAAGAACACCAACCACAAAAGCCCCAAATAAAGCATGAATTCCAATAGCATCAGTGACAAATCCCGCGGCCAAAACAATCGCCAATGTAGCACACACATATAACTCATTCACCGGCTCTCCCTCAGGACATTGCCTTGCCATCCAATTGAATATTCTAGGTGCAATCAATATGCAAAGAAGGATAAAACCTGTCCCACTCAACAGGACCCACAAAGAAACAATTGGAGACCCCGAACCTACAACAGACGTGAATTCAGAATTTAAATATTTATATTTCTTCATCTATACACTATCAAAAAATAAATAAATGTTGCACACGTATCTAACCTGAAAGTGCAATAGCAAGAGCTAGTAGAATCCATGCTGCCACGTCATTAACCGCCGCGGCGGACATAGCCATTCTACCAACATCAGTTGTTAATAGCTTGAGTTCAGCTAAAATACGAGCTAAGACGGGGAAGGCAGTGATAGAAAGGGCAACTCCCATAAAGACTAGAAAAGGGGCTTGATTAACCCCTTGGGCAATTGTGGATCGAAGAGCAAAAGATGTCCCAATTCCTAATACAAAAGGGAGAGTGATGCCAGCAAGGGCAATACATAGAGCTTTCTTTCCGGTTCGACGAAGAGATCTTGGGTCTAACTCAGTTCCAACGAGAAAAAGAAAGAATAAGAGGCCAAGATTAGCCAATGTGTCCAACACTGGGAGGCTACTTGGTGGAAATATCGCGTGTAGATAATTTTTGTTGCGTCCAAGCGCGGATGGACCTAGTAAAATACCTCCCTAGCAAAAAAAAATAAGAATCAATGGTCAATTTTTTTTAAGGTACGAGAGGCGGATGCATGTTGGTTTTGGTTTAAATTACATGTATATTACAATACTAATTTAAATTAAAATTTATATTTATGATAAGATGTCACTCATTTTAAATTTCATTAGATTTAAATCTTGAATTTTCCTCAGATAAAAAAAGTAATGATGATTTAGGATAAAGTTTTTCTGAAGCAAATTATGAACCGCGATTCAATAAAAGTTTTTTCATGAAACCATATATATCATTAAGAAAAAAAGTTTGACTCCTAAAAAATATCGACGTGTATACTTGATCAATATTAGCAATCAAAGCAAGAAAATTACACTCATCAGATTAAAAAATTATCAAAAAAGTTTAGCTAAGTTTTATTGTTTTAAAATTGATTCTTTCATTTATAAACCTT
This sequence comes from Solanum etuberosum, assembly GCA_029582245.1. Taxonomy (NCBI): domain Eukaryota; kingdom Viridiplantae; phylum Streptophyta; class Magnoliopsida; order Solanales; family Solanaceae; genus Solanum; species Solanum etuberosum. The sequence goes on from JAJONR010031954.1 coordinate 10,766, forward strand.
AACTACTCCCTCCATTTTTAATTATATGTACTTTTCACAATTGATGCAGAGGGATCTGAAGAATCTCCTCTATTATAGAATTGATTTTCACCATATATTATAAGTACATGCTACAAAGTCAATATATATGATGTGCAATAAGTAAATTAATTTTGGATACTATGATTTTCATACATAAAATATATTTTCTAGACAACTTTTTCCCAAGAGTTGGTTAGCAACAGTCAGGTTAAAACCTACACGAGGTATGTTTAAAAAGAAACAATAAGAATAAATAATTAAATGGAGTAATATGTACGTTCTTAAGGTGGAATTTTTAATTATTTTTATTAAAAATAAGAAAATTCTGGTTGCATGAATAAATGTGGTACCAATAATTCGACGCCAAATTAGTCCTTTGAACGTGGAGGCAACAATAATGATTAATTTGTTAAGAGACGTTCATATATCTTCAATAATAAAAGTGTAATATAAAATAAATTAATTGAAACATTCATTTAATGAAGTGAAAATTTAGCACTATATTATCTTAGATCAAAAGAAGGAGAGGATAAAAATATTGGCTTAAGCTGTGTGAAGGAGGACAATATAAAAGAAGAAAAACTTACAATAATCTCAGCAACAACACGCGGTTGTCTTAGTGGGCGGAGAACATAGGCGAGGACTCGGGTGAGTACAAGCACCAAGCATATCTGTACAATCACTAAAGGAAGTGAATAATGCAACGGATTATCCCCTTGTAGTAATCCGCTAGAGGTAGCATGCATCGGCGATGATTCACATTTGACCGCCATGATTATAATAAGTGGAGTCTGAAATTGATAACCTTAATAATAAGATAGATTATCGGCTAAGATCTCATAAATTCTTGAGGAAAAAAGAAAAGAAAAACTTAGTACTCCAAAGAGTGAGGAACTGCAATTAAAAGAGTTGTGTGTCCTACATAGGGCATTCAACTCCTGTATTTATATGGAGCCACCAAGTTTTGATATGCCAATTATACCCTTTTGGTGGATAAATTTAATAAATATAATAAGTCAACCATGTTTTAATAATTATTATCATCACATTGGGGAAGTTGACTTTTGCGATTAAAAAACGTCTCTCTCTCTCGTTTTCCTTTTTCTAATTATTACTCTCTTCGTGTATTTTTATTTGTTCGTATACTAAAAAATAGTTATTCAATAATATTGATTCAATTTAAAAAAATTTATTCTATTTTTGCTATTAAATATTATTTAATACCTAATATATTTTTTTAAAACATTAAATTTATTATATTCAAGGAGTAATAATAATATAAATATATTATTCGTATTATCTAGTGTTTCTAGATAATTATTATTGGACCGAGAGAGTAATTTCCACCATCAGGATTTATATTTAATTATCTTTACTTCCTCCAAGTTTGGAGCAATGAAATTGCGAGTCTGTCTTCTCGTATACTCACGTCGTATAGCAATTATTTAATTGGCCATAATGAGTTAAAATATCTACTAATTAGCTACTCCCTTCTCTATTTTAAATTGTTTTGTATTTATTTGACAGAAATAATAAATAAAATGACGATTTATTATATTATATAAGTAAAAATATACATTTATTTTTAGAGAAAGACAATTTATTATATTACCTAAGTAAAAATATACATTTTATTTTTAGAATAATGTATGTAGTAACATACTCATCTTATCATATTGGTCATTTAAACACCAAACAACGTTACACATCTTACACGGGGAGAAAAAATTCAGTTTCCTAATTAAAAAAATATTATTGTCTCCCTTCACTTTTACTTATTCATTTTAAATTTTTCATGTCTTTTAGAAACGATTCATTAATATGAATATTTTACAAAGTATTTATATTTATTGATGTTAAGTAGTAGATCTTCAAAAATGATTCGTCAAGTAAGTAATTAATACTATTAAGGATAAAGATGATATTTTTTTTTTTTTTATCTTTTCTTGATACAAAGTGACAAGTAAAAGATATGCATTACTTTCAACCTTAATGTTGTGAGTTCGAGTCACAAGTAGTTAAATTAATGTCCCGAAATATCGTGGGATTTGACAAAGCATGCACACAGCCACACACTCCGGCCCCAAGAACAATAAGTCAATAACTTCGATAGACAACAAAGATACATATAGCAAGTGTTACACTTGAATTGTTTTTATACTAATAATTTCACTCGTAGCTTCTTCACATTCACGATAAGAGAAGAAAAAAATTACTTATACAATTTTCTCTAATTTGTTTTTGAAATTGAAATTTGAATATGTAAAACTAATTTAAAATGTGAATCAATTTTTTCTTCGTTTAAAAGAGGTGAACAAGTGCATATAAGAGATCATAGATCTCTTAGTTTGACAAACATTTGAGAATTTATATATATACAGGGAAAAAGGATAATTATATCCCGGACTATCGTAAATGATATGCAGATACCCTCCGTCATACTTTTGGGACATTGGTGCCCCTGTCATCCAAAAACTAGAGCATATATGCCCTTCATTCTAACAGAAAACTAAATGGGACACGTGGCACAATCTTATCCGTCAATCCGATATTTAATAAATGTCAGGTCGGTGGATAAGATCATGACACGTGTATGCCCATTAGTATAAAATGTATATATGCTCTAGCTTTTTAACAGCAGGGGCATCAATGTTTCAAAAGTATGACGGAGGGTATCTGCATACTATTTACGATAGTTCGGGGTATATTTATCCTTTTTCCCATATATATATATATATATATATTAAAATAAAAAGAAGTCGACTAAAGGTTTTTAAATAAATTTTAATTTCTTAAAAGAATATTCAGAAATGTAGAATCTGAAAGGGGGGGCGGGGATAGTAGTGGTGGGACCCGAGGAGTGGGGAAAAACTTTAGATTAAAGCACGTTGTAATAAAATTCACGAGTCAATTAAATATAAAAACATTTTGGTACCACAATAATGCACCATATGTTAAGGTATTGGCTTCTATTCTCCCAATTTCACTTTATTATATGATTTTATTGATGTCCACTATAGGAATAATAACATATATATTTCTTGAGTTTGCATCATGTCGTGTTGGCATGTGTAATCTTTTCTTTTTTACTTTCTAATAGACAAATAATCTCCTTTTTGTTGGGATGATTTTTATTTATTGTTAGTTTAAATATAATGTTCGCTTATAAATTCGTTATATGAAAAGTTTCACTTTGACAAAAGAGGTTGCACTCGGATAATAAGCATTTATCACCTCCAACGTTAAAGTTATGAGATCACCAAGTGAGTAAAATGGTGCGAGCTCCTAGGGAGGGGCATGTACTTATGTACATAGGTGAATGTACGATTTGAAGACTTTGAATGTATCAATATTACCTTAGCTCAAATATAAGCTCTAAGATAAACTTAAAATAAAACAACGAAATAGTGCTCTAGCTGGATTCAAACCAAAGTCACGCGGATGGTTCATTTGGCTTGTACCAGCAACAAAATTGCACACTTATGCTTTTCATGAGTGCACTTTTAATTATATCCTAATTTCAGCCAGCTTCTAAAGATATATATTTATATTTTTTCGAAGTTATAGGTGCACGTGCACCCCAACTATAAGGGTGGGTCCGCCTCTGCTTATGTACCCGTTGATTTGTTGTGTGATCCTGTTGTTACATTATTAAATTTTTTTCTCTTTTGTATTTACTTATGAAGGAAAATATTGTATTTATAAACTCAAAAGTATTATATGCTTCTGTATATTTTTATGTATTTTTATTTTTCTGTGTATAGAAAATAATTAGTAACATCCCTATTTATAAAGGTAAAAACCAAATTAAACTAGGACTAGGAACTACTCTAACTAACAAATCCTAATTAAACATAAATAAGTAAATACCATAAATAACAAATGTTAAACAACTTAGGATTCCTACTCCAACTTTGAATTATTATTTCCAACATTCTCCCGTAATTCAAAGTTGTATACTCTTGTCTTTTTCTTCTTGTTATAGTTGTTGTATTGGAGTACTTCTCTTCAATCTTCAATTGTTAGAGTACTTCTCTTCAATCTTTCAATTGTTGAAATACTTCTCTTCGATCTTTCAATTGTTGAAATACTTCTCTTCGATCATCAATTGTTAGAGTACTTCTCTTCAATTCTCATTTTTTTTCTTGGTTGTGTTGGAGCACCTTCTCTCCAACTTTCAAGTGTTGAAGCACTTTCTCTCCAACTCACAATATTTTTTCTCCTGATTGTGTTGAAGCACTTCTCTCTAACTTCCAAGGTTGATGCCCTTCCCACCAACGCCTTTTCTTTTTGGTTGTTTTTTTTGTTTTGTTTTTGGTGTTGGAGTACTCTCTCTCCAACTCTCGTTGATGCCCATCCCATCAACTCTTTTTCTTTTTGTATTTTTATTTTTATTTTTGGTGTTGGAGCACACTCTCTCCAACTCTCGTTGATGCCCTTCCCATCAACTCCTTTTCTTTTTGTTTTTTTTGTTTTTTGACTTTCTCAAACTTTTAATTTAGAGAAAAGTTTCTTCCTCTTGTACTTTGTTGCACTTTTTTAAATATGTAATATTTTTGTAAGTTTTTCCTCTTAGCATGTTCTTTTTCTGCATCTATTATTCGTCCAGCTTTTTTTAACGTGATCATTGGCAAGACGGGCGGCATATATTGGTCATAGCCGCCCACCAGCAGCGAAAACTCTTTGATCTTCTACCAGGATTGTAGAAGCTCTTATACCAATTTGAAGAAAAATGTTTTATTTATAAACTCAAAAGTACTATATGTTTTTGTATATTTCTATATTTTTTGTATATAGGAAATAATTAGTAACATCTCTATTTATAAAGGTAAAAACCAAATTAAACTAGGAGTAGAAACTACTCTAACTAACAAATTCTAATTAAACATAAATAACAAATCCTAAACAACTTAGAATTCCAACTCCAACTTTGAATTATTATTTCCAACAACTTATTATTATCTTATGTGGGTATCATCCCAGGTGAATTAACCTAAGGTATAATGTGGTATTCACCTAAGATGTAATAAGGTACACTCGTTTTTTAGAGGCTTATCCTGAGCGTCAACTTGATTACCTTTTCTCATACTTTTTTCTCAATTTCAAAGTGATTTATTTTCCTATAAATACGTCCATTACAAGTAAAAAAGATTGATATGTAGAAGCTAAAAATGCATTTTAAAAATGCTACTGAGGTACAAACTATTGGAGAATATCTATGGTTCAAAATCGAAAGAGAGTTTAATTTTTCAATTAAAACGTATAAAGAATATCTACTTTTTCATATTTTTTAATTTTCTTAATAAAATTCTGACTCCTAATACCTTGTAATAAAATTTCCAAATTCTGGTCAGTTGTCAATTCAATATAGGTTCGACAATAATAGAGCATATGACATATAATTTAGGTTATCCATTTAAATTTTCTGTCAATTACCTATGTCAACTATATTATTAAACCTATGGAGATGACCGTTTTTTGTATTATTATTTCAAATTATCACGAGTCATATTTTTTTTTCCTTTTGTACCTTTTGTGGTATAACTTAAGTTACAGTTATAAGCAACATTTCTATCACCAAATATTAACTAGAATTAATGTATATTTGATTCATATAGTGAACTAATTTTCTAAATATAATATGTCTCAATAATTCAAATAAACCTATATATTCTTAAACTAAACACTTACACCTCCTATATAATGGATTATAATGTAAATAAATATATAACAGTATAATTCATAAACGTTAAATCGCGCATTAATAGTTCTACGAGAAAACGAATATATTGGTAAGGTGTAACTTTTTTTTTTAACATATAGCTACAGTTCTTGCCCCTTAATTCAAATTCAAGAAAAAACTAATACCCTGTGTATTTATTCTAGTTAAAGAGTAAATAGAGTGTCGACAACATGTTTAGATATTTTGAGATGTCCAAATTCATAATAAACAATTGTATAGGATAATTTAGTGTATTGTCGACATATAATATATATATATATATATTAATAATAAGCTCCGAACCTTTCAATATTGATATCGTTTGCTTGGATATTTTTAATCATTATTAAAAAAAAATATTATTACTTTCCATTTTTCGAGAGAAAACAATTTAACTTTGATTGGAAATTTACGCATGAAATTTATATATTTGCAAATTACGTAAAAAGTACTATAAGTTACAATAATTAACAATTCAATATATTTAAAAGATAAATAAAAAAAGACTTGTTTGAATCTCAAAATTCGAAAAATACAAAACATAAATTAAAAAGAAGGAAGTATTAAAGAGCATATAATATAATATGAAAGTTGATTTCAAAGACCTAGTTGGGTATGACTACTGGACATGAATAGGACACATGGAAGTCCAGATGTAGAATCAGCATTTGCAAATGTAAATTAAATGATAATTAGCCAGAGACCATACTTGGGAAGGCATAATTGTAAAAGAAGAAAAAAATAAAAATTATTTCGAATATTCCCTCTTACTTATTATGATATAAGATATAAATGATTAATGAATAATGACATTATTCTCTATAGAATAGTTATAAATTAGATTATTTTTTATTCAATCACACCAAATGCATCCCCTATTGCCCTTTCCTCCAAACACAACAGAAATGAAATATATATAAATAAACTAATCAAAATTTTAATGGTTTAAGAATAGCTTGACCAATAGGGGTGTGTTCGGGAGGAGGAAAATGTTTTTTTTTTAAAAAAAAGTGATCTTTGATTATTATTTTTATAGTCGATATGTACCTATATAAAATAGGAAAAATTATCTTAAAAGATATTTGTATATAATTTAGATCACAAATGTAATGGAAAGATAAGAGGTAGGGATGTGGGGTGTGGTGGTCACTATACCATAAATGATCTATGGCGGTAATTAATTGACGATAATAATTTAATTACCGTTAAATATGTATTTTTAAAGACAATTAACACTCTTTGCAAATGTCCTTAAAACCTATAGCGACATTGGGTAAAATGACAATTAAGTAACACTAATAAAGGCTTTAACACTCTTTGTTAATTGTGTATATTTGTTGCCGCCAAAAAATATTTTTATTGTAGTGGGTGGATATGGCATGGGGATACGGATGAAGATGAGGTGTGTTGGAGGGTGAGAATGACACAATATTCAATATGAAATATCACTTCTGAAGCTTACTTTTTTTCTATTTTCGCTAGAAAAATCGTTTTCCTCATTTTTTAATAACTTGTTTTCTTAAAAAAAATATTTTTCGCAGAATTTAACAAATCAATCATTTTTTTTTATATCGAACACACTCTAGGTTATCCAGCTTTTGCCTATAAATATCTAATAAGTAGTTAAATATGCAACTAACTTTAGATATTTATACGCACGGCACTGCCTTTTCAAGACTTTGAATTTGGAATTATAATAAGTAGTTTTAGTCCTAGTGGCTAAAATTTCACTTGACCTTTTAACCATCTCTTACTTAATAAATTTCAATTTGTTTATCTTATTTTTTTTTTATATTATTTCCAAAAAAATATTTACTTTTTAAAAAATTCGTAAAATTCTAGCTTTTCATCTGATATGTTAATACTATAAAATTAAAAAAATATTATGATACACTTGACACATATTTAATTTAAAGTTATTTTTCTTACTTTCTTAAATTTTGTGCCAAATCAAAATATTACAAATAAATTAAAATAAAAAAATTAATATTTTTAATATAATTTTCTAGTTACTAAATTATATGTTTTTTCATCATTTTTCCGGAGTCGAACTCTCGGATGTTGAAGAAAAAAAATAATAAACAAAAAGTTCTTTCTTTAACCATTCAACCTGATATCAATACAGATTAAAATCCTAAATAAATGAAAGTTTTTATAAAAAAATATTTTTAATTTTTCAAATAAGATAATCACACCACTCAGAAAAGAGGTACGTGATGCTATCTTTGAAATTTTCCATAGTTTATTTTCATTTATGTTGACTATTAATTAATTAGATAAGTGCATTATCCTTATAATTCATATCGCTGACTTATCCTATTCAGCAAAATATAATTAATAGTAATAAATGTATACTTGGTCGTAATACTTCAGCTCTTTGCTCATCATCTTCAATTATTGAAAATAAAAATACTATGCATTTGTCGTGTCATTTAAATCTTATACATCGTGAAGTACGATAATATCAATACATATCAAATAGTAGCGTAAAAATATTGATATAATTGTACAATTTTTATATTATTTTATTCGACATTATTGATAAAATGAAGTATGACAGCAGATCTAGTTTGAATTTGGTTAGTTAAATGAATTTATTTAACAAATTTGGAATTGACAAAAGTTGTTGTATAACAATTTCGTTAATAAAATAATGCCAGATAATTAAAAGGATGTAATATATAATAACTGTATCTTATCATGAATGTCCATTGTTGGCGAAAATACAATTACAAATAAAAAAACAAAATGAAGAAAATAAAAGATTTTCAGATTGAGTCGCGTATATCTCACTCTCTTCAAGGAATTTTAAGTCCACTATAACAATTATTTATCGATCCAACAATAAATTTCTTGACTTGTCCTCTAGTCCAAGATACAATATCCCAACAATACTATATAATTCAACAAACTCTAAATAAGAGTTGAGCCTACAGCACCACCAAAAAATTTTTATCTTCCTTCAATTAAATAAAAAAATAATTCTAACTCACTTTTTCTTGCACACTATGTTTTTTTTTCTTGGAAAATAAAATATCTTTAGGTTGAGACACGACATCTCGTTCTCCTCAAGGAGATTCAAGCTCATTGTAATAATTCTTTACCGATTCAGTAGTAACTTTCTTGACTTGTCCCCTCCAAAATAAAACAACCCAGACTTTGAACAAGAATCGAATAACTTCACCAAAAAAACACATTCCTCCAACTAAATTAATGTGGATTGATCAATTTAATATATATTTACCAGAGGAGAAAAGTGTAATATTTGAATTATGAGTCATTTATAAATTTTACCTGTTTTAACACTAATCCAATCCGCTAATTTAACTCCTCACATCAGAGCACGAAACTTATGTAAATTGGGCCCGGTGTGGCCCATTATGTCAGCCTTTGAGGGATTTGGTTTTATATGAGCTAAGTTGGGCCGGAGACACCCGTTGATTGGGCTGAAATTGAGGTTCAGTAAGCTGGACAGTAAGAAGCATAAAACTTGTGTGATTTTATGATACACTAGCCATTAGGTTTTTAGAAACTGAAGTTATGTCCAAACATAACTTGTGTGATTTTATGATACACAAATACAAACTTATGCCTCTCAAAAATATTATTTGTTATGAGAAGCATAAATTAAAGATCAGCACAAAATTGTGACTACAAATGATCCAAAAAGAAGATCATTTACTAAATAGCTATCCGGAAAGGGTTAAAGAGTGAAAATTTCTGCCAAACCTTTTTTTGATTTTTAATAATTGTGGTGTTCATGCCAACTTCGCACACCTTGACTAATACCACAAGATATCACCTAATATTTTTTGTCTCCACTAAATTTTAAACTTGAAACCTCAGTATTCTTAACGACTTTATTGATCACTAGGTCACACCTTCTGCTAAGAACTTCACTGTTTGGCCCATTGTTTCAGTTAGTTTTCTGCCTGTTTGGACTCGAATATTTTGTCAAAAGTGATTTTCAGATTAAATTGCTTTAATAATCAGAACGGTTTAGTGTATTAACCGGATATAACTCTAAAATATCGTTGATAAAGTGAGGTTCAAACTTGCGCTAATTAATTAATTATCATTAAGTGAACAAACCTAACGACACTATTTTGATAGTACTAATCATTATTAATCATGGTCCTACATGACAAAAAAGTAGTTTTCTTAATAAACTTAGCAACAAAACAAGCTTATTCTTCCCTTTCTTGTCCTGTATAATCATTTATTAATTAATTTTAAGAGGAGAAGAACTTTCTCTCAATGATTTCTCAATTCTTAAAGTTCAAACATAAAATTTCTGTCACTTATAATGATTGAGGACTTTTAACTTAATATTGTTTTTTTTTTATCTTTGTTACTCCCTCAGTCCCATTTATGTGATAATATTAGATAGGTTCGAAATTCAAGAAAATGTTTTTTACTTTAAAATAAAATTATGATCTAAAAGAACTTATAAATATTTATATGACTATAAAATAATATTATAAATCATGAAATGAGAACTTAAAGATAATTTTTAAAAAATATTAGAATATTTTAAAATAATTAACGAATTAAAAAGAAAAATATATCACAAGAAAGGACTACAAGACTTATACATATTTATCTATTAAATTAATATAATTTATTATAATTAAATATTACATTGCGTTCATAAATTGATTTTAATACAACTTATTATAATCAAATATTACATTGCGTTCATAAATTAGTTTGACGTAAACATTCGATAAAGTTCTTTCAACAAGACTTGTCGTTTTGAAATCAAATGCGACTTCCACTTTTTGCTTTTATTATTATCGTTTTCTACTTTCCCTTTAAACCTCTTTTTCCCTTTTGTTGGTTTTGTTGGAGTATAGATATGCTTTTTATTTGTGAAAATGGGAAATAATTAAATGGATCTCCAACTCACCATTCAAGTCAAGCTAGTAAGTAAACAACTCAAAAAAAAAATCACATGTGAACTAATAGGCATATTAAAATAATGATGATGTTAATTAATTAAGAACTGATCATTGTATGATTACATTAATTCAATGATCTTGACTTTTGATGTTCAAGTATATTGTACTCTCTTTTATTCTTATTTTTCATGAGATTTTTTGTTGAATTCAATCCCAAGATGTAGTATCTTGCTAAAAGTACTAGTTAAGAAACTTAGGGCCGGAGGTAATAGTTACGACTTACGATATGATGAGTCGTTGTTTATTAAAAATCCTCACGAAATAAATGCATTTTCTTTGTCCACATCGTACCTATTCTTTAAATAGATGTAAAGTGTTTTTCTATGCAAAACCCTAGCCGTCATATTATGATGGGAAAACCATCTATTTTCCATCACTCTTAATAACGTATTTTATACATGTAGAATTTCAAATGAGAATAAATTTATAGGCCAACGAGCTAATTAGCATCATTCATAAATATTCACAGCCAAAACTATTTCCAACATTGAGAAACCAGAGTTGGAATTTGATTTTAGATTTTCCCATGAAACTCCACCAACTCAATACAATCATAGAGTATGCTCTTAAACCTAGCGCACGAATCGATGTTATAATATTGTATATTAGTTAATTAAGTTCAATAATTTGATTGACACAATTAGCTAAGAATAGCAAATACTTCCTAATCCAACTTGTTATACAAGAGAAAAAGAAATGTGACGTTTAACCGTCGAAGGTTAGGGTAGAGTGATAAATTCATTTTCATCATTAATTACAAATTTCATATTTGTGTTTTAGTATAAAAAAGTAATTTACCAGAATGATCTTAAACTTTTGATATCGGCAAAATTTCAAATTTAATAAATTTTAACTTCTAACCTTAAAAATTTGCAAACCAAGATAAAAAAAAATTCAAGTTTATTAAATGTAATTTATAGGATATGAAGTTATTTTTGATTGAAAAAAAAATTATTTTACTTTAGAATGAAACTTTTAATGCTAATCAAAAGTAGTTGATTCAAAATAAGTATCAAATAATCGTGAGAAATAAAAAAAAGGTTACTTTCCGGAAGGTGTATGTATAGACAATTAGAACAAGTTGGTTAGTAGGAAGAAAAAACAAACAAAAGAATAGTAGTATACACTATACTATATCTTCAAAAATGCACATTTCATGATTGGCAACAAATATTAGTATACTATTTTTTTAAAAAAAATTTCTATACTCAACCTCAATTAAAATAACAATATATACTACGCAATTAAGAACCTAATTAAAAGAAAGAATAAATATGAAAATAAAAAGATCTCAGCAATTATTATCTGCTTTTTTTAATGATAATTAACGGGTAATGCTAAATAGTCAGAAATTTAAAAAAATTATAATATTTTTTTAAATTTAAAATAAACTAATTTTTTTCTATTTTTTAAAAGCTAAATGAGTAAAAATGTTTACATGGATAAAATATCATTCTGGCTAAATTCTGGGTGGCCAAAAGGATTCTTCCTTTAAGAAAGTATTATCCACTCACAGTTCCCCACATCCCTCACCTGCTCCAACTGCGACTACCACCAACCCATCCCTAATAAATAAACCCGCAATTTCCCAAATAATCAAACACTTAAAATCAACTTTCTGGAGAAGTTTGCTTTATTTTTCCAAAATGGGAGAAAATCAGCTCAACATTTCTTGTAAGCTTATTTTCTGACACTTTTTTTTTTCCATGTTTTCTCTAAACTAATTAGTATTTTCTACTAATTCATACAGTTGAAGAGGAAGTAAATATGGCGATTGATTCAACTTCATGGCGTGAAAAATACAATAGATGGCTTGAAATAGGGTTGAATGCCGTATTGATTCTAGTTTGTTTATCAGCTGCAACACTCCTCGGCGAACTTTACTACAGAGAAGGTGGAAAAAGCACTTGGATGAATTCACTTGTTCAAATGGTTGGATTTCCGATACTTTTCCCTATTCTCCTCTTAAAGAAGAAGAAGAAGAAGGAGGAAGGAAACAGAGACGAAGAAGATATGCACAAGAAGAATAGTATTAATAGTAATAAAAATCCATCCGTTTGGATGTTTTTATCCGTCTATGTATTTCTCGGATTACTGTTAGGCGGAAGCTGTATGTTGAATGCAGTCGGACTATTACACCTCCCCGTTTCAACTTTTTCATTAATTTCCGCTAGCCAATTGGGATTCAATGCCCTGTTCTCCTTCTTCCTCAATTCCCAAAAAATAACAACTTACATAGCTAATTCCATTATCTTACTCACAATCTCCTCAATTCTCCTCGTCTTCCAACCCGACGATTCCTCATCGAAAGGGAAAGACTACTTCTTAATCGGATTCATCTGCACTCTCTTCGGTTCAGCAGGGTACGCGTTGCTGTTATCAGCCACAGAGCGAATTTTCAGAAATATAATGAAAAAACGCACATTGAAAGAGGTGATGAACGTTGTGATTTGGCAATCGTTTTTCGCCACCTGTGCAATTCTGATTGGCCTATTCGCGAGCGGCGAATGGAGATGGATTAAAACAGAGATGCATGAGTACAAGCTTGGGAAAGTGTCATATGTGATGACATTAGTGTGGAATGCATTAGCTTGGCAGATATACACAATTGGTTTACTAAGTTTGATTATGAAAGTATCTGCATTATTTGCTAATGTGATTACTGCATTAAGTGTGCCACTTATTCCACTTCTTGCTCTCATTTTTTTCAGTGAGAAAATGAGTGGGCTCAAAGTAATTTCAATCATTTTGGCAATTTGGGGATTTTTATCATATGGTTATCAGCAATATCTTGATGAACTTAACCTCAAAACTGACTTATCAAAGGCAAAACAAGAAGCTCAAGTATCACTTGTTGAAACAGGATTGAATCATACAGCTAATTAGTATTAATTGTACAAAAGATTATACTTTCTTAATTTGTTTTATCAAATTATTATCTACTTCTAAGTTAATGTTATAAGGTGTTTTTTTTATTTTTTTACTAGAGCTTTTGTTTTTGTTCTTCAACGTATATAAGTTAATTGGGTTAAAAATGACACTTAAAAATACCACTAGAAAGAAAAAAAGGAATTAGCAATGGACAAAATTTTGTAGCTAAACAACAAAAATTTCATACTAATCTTATTTAGTTACAAATAATAATGAATTTTAATAGCTAGGAATTTTTTTTGCTATAAACTAGAGTATTAGCTAGGAATTACCGATTAATTTAATGTTATCTAGGATTGAAATTTTGTCTGCAGAAGGTGAATAATAGAATGAAGATTTCAATCAACACTAATCACGATTAGTTCATTTTAAAAGTGACTGTTGTGACCCGATCAATTACATTAATTAATTAAAGTTTATGTCAATATCCAATAGGGTTACGTTTAGGCATACCTTACCCCCTTCCTAATATAATGCAATTAACAAATCAATCCACCAACCTGAGTTGTGGTGGAACTGTTTCACTCTTAATCAGAGGGTTCGAGTTTGAGGCATGGGTATGGAGAAAATCTTGTTGGGATCGCCACCCCTGAATGAGTCCAGCGGGCGATCTGAATTTAGTAAGGACTTTAAAAAAACAAATCAACCCACCACCTATAATGTTTTGGCATGCCTGCCTGCCTGTTTGGATGGGCTTTAGAGCTACTTTTAAGTTCTTTTAATTATTTTTTCCGAGTATTTGGTAAAATTTAACTTAATTTTTAAATGTTTTTAAGCCAAAAGCAATAAATTGCAATTGTCCACCTTATTGTTCTTGGCTTATTTTTAGCTTAATAACAACTATTTTTGCTTTGATACTTTTTCTTAAAATCATAAATAATCAATTTTATTCAATAAAATCACTAAGCATTTAAAATTTACAAGCTACTTTTCAACAAATCCAAACTGATTCATTCTTCGTCTAAAAAAGAATAACCTAGTTTGAATTGATTGCAAAATTTAAGAAAAAAAATAACTTCAATTTTGTAATTCTAAATTAAAATTATACCAAATGTATCAAAGTGTTCTTTAATCACGTAGCCTTAAACACACCACGTAAAAAATTAAAATTCTTCTTTTTAAAACAGATTAAAAAAGAAATAAGTCATTCTTTTATAACGGAGGGAGTATTGAATTATTAAATGATGGAAGGTGGATCCTTGTCATAGATATTTGAGTAGACTTAACGTAGGGACCAGAAAATATTTTTAAACGAATTTTAGAGAAGCATGTTTTGCATGACATCGAGTTAGGCACTTGGACATACGTACTAAACCTTTTATTTTGGTTGGTTTTACTTATGTAATGGATCCAGACTGTCATGACTCATGATTGCAATGTGGAACAATTATTTTATACCTATAAAAATCTATAATCTTCAAATTTTTAAATGTGCATAAATAAATATTTAATATTGTATAAAATTAAATAGATAAGCGCACACATCTTACATGACATACACAAATCAATTCAAGCGTATCGAACGTGAATTGAAACAGTTCAAGTTATTATGAAAGATCATATTCTTTTTTATTTCTGAAGCTAAGATACAAAATATGAAAAATCGTAATATACTAATTGAGTTATTCCTTCTGTTTCAATTCACGTGACAAAGCTCATACCTTGTGTATGAAATCGATCGACGTGCATTTGATCTCTTTTCAATAAATAGAACACCTTTCAGAAAAGAAGAAAAAGAAAAAGTTTTAACTTAATGGATTTTACTTCACCTAAAAGAAATAATGAACTTGCTTTCAGTTAGAAAAAGATTCTTACACATATTTTTTCACCTAATTACTGAAAACATTTGTTTATGGAGAATCTCCTCTCTGGCATCATACTTGCACTAAAAATTTATAAATTTGGTTTGAAATTTGTCCTTTGTCCACTATACCAAATCATCTTATTTTTAAAGGGAAAAGGTAAAAAATATCCCTAAAATATGTGAAATGAATAACAATGTTTTATAGTTTGACTTAAAAATGCTTTTATCGTCAATACTTTGATTCAAAAATGTCTTTGCAGTCAATACTTTGGTCCACAGAAGCCCCTATAATTACAAATTGAGTCAAAAATGTTCTTTTCCGTATAAATAAATTATTTCTTTTCTTTTAAAACACATCTTATTCATAATTAAAATATTATTAAAGGACCCTATTCTTGTTTTCATTCTTTTAAAATCACATTAACAAATAAAAATGTAGGAAATGTTTTTTTTCTTCTTAATCTCATTATATCAATTAAAATAAATAGCTCAATGTACCCTTTCAACGGATAATATATGTCATATATATAAGATCATTGTAAATTCATCATTAATTTTTATTTATATAAGGATAATTTTTTTTTATAATAAAATAAGAAATTTTTTTATTTTTATTTTTTTCTGAATTGAAATAGGATAAACATTTGTTAATTTTAAAAAATATTATTCGAAAAAGAATGTGTTAAAAAAATATATTTATTTGACAAATAAGCATTTATGACTCATTAAATAACACAATAAATATATTTTTTGACCAAATCATAAATGGATGACATTTTTGTTCATTTCACATTTTGATCGTTTCCATTATTTTTAATGGAAAAAGGTCATATTTAATTTATTTTTATATTATCACGGAGGGTTGGAGTTCGAAGGACCCAAATCATTCTTGGCCCAACCAATAATCAAATTCTTTTTAATTTGGGTGAGAGTGAGATTCGATTCCAGAACTTCTGTCTACTTTAATATCATGTTGAATTGCGTGATCATCTCATCTAAAAACTTAAGCTATTAGAGAGAACACACTATTATTAGTTAATGATATTCTTTACAAACGCATCCTAAATGAAGCTTTAAATTAACATCAATAATAGAATATTGTCAAAGTTTTTTTCTTTTTTGACCATTTCAATAACAATTGTATTCAGCTAAGTTGATGATTCTCAACATTCGAACGCATATGACACTTTAAAAGTCTCAACAACTTGGAATTTTGAGATGTATGTAATGTAATAAAATGTGTATAGTCTTAAATATATACGTCATGTGGATTGTTTTAAATTTTAAAGAAGTACTAAATATAAAAAATAATATTATTTTCATACAAAATAAAAAAGAAACTAATTAATCAGGCACATAAATTAAAATGGAGAAAATAATAATTTTGAGAGAATGGTGAGTGTGGGAGAGTGAGTAACTACAATGAAAACAACCTTTAGCGGCAATAGATATGCACATTAACAACGAGTGATAAAGCTTTTATCGGCATTAGTTAATTGCCATTGGATCCAGTATCGCTATAGGCTTTAGGGACATTTACAAAGAATGCTAAATGCGGCTAAAAATATGTTCTTAGTAGCAATTAAGCTATTGCCGTTAATTAATTATTGGTAAAAATCAATTTTAATGTAGTGAGTAATGACAAACAAAAAAAAAAAAAAAACCCGTTATCAATTGTTTTACGTTGTATACCATAATAGGTAATTCAGAATAGATGACTGTTATTTTGTTATTAATTTAGAAAGAGTAAACATGAATCAAATATAAAAATCTTGTGTTATCATTTGTTTCAATTTTTGTACGCTAATATTTGTTTCTTGCTAATTATATCAACCAAATTCAAGGGGAACTTTTATTTAATTCATAATTGACAAATTAACTTGACCATGACATTTTGCTGTAAATTTAATTTTGTTATAATATTTGGAAGGAAACTCAATTACTCCATCATGCTTCCTAAAATCTAATTAAGAACAAACTTTCTGCTCCATCGTTAGGCCTTTTATTTAAACTTATATAGAATGTTATCCAAGTTAAGACCATTTTTTCAATTATCCAAGTTTAACACTTTGTGCAAAATTTAGTAAGTGGGGTACGTACTACGTATTACCTGCATGTGACAAGAATGATAAAAGCCCTTCAATAATATTCAAATTATTTTGATATTAATTAATTTCACTTATTTTTTGGCATCAAGATTTTTTCTAAGTGGATCTAAAATATAAAAAAATAAACACATGAAGAAGCATAGGCGGAATCAGAGGCGAACCCAAGATTTAAAGATTTCGGGTGCACCAATATTACCTAGCTAAACTTAAAATAAAATTAGGGAAAAAAGCCTTCAGCTAGATTCAAACCCTGGTCTCACGGGTGGTTCCCCTAGTTTGTACCAACAACACAAGGACACTCATATACTTCTATTGGGGGCACTGGTAATTATATCTTAATTTTTGTTAGTTTCTCAAGATAGATATACATATATACACATGATTTTTTCCGAAGTTAACGGGTGCACATGCACCCCGACTTGCAAGTGTGGGTCCACCTCTGGGCGGAACTAGATCAATATTAACCTTATGAGTCTGCATTTTATAAGACGATTTCAAGTGTTAATAACTGGATTCTAAACTTAATATTTGTATATATTTAATATACTTTTTAATGCATCTGTATTCTACATCTGCCCCTATGAAGAAGTCAAACAGGATTCAACATCTACTACTGTATATATATATATATATATAAAAGACAATCTAATCATGTATAAACAATATAAC
Organism: Solanum etuberosum; assembly: GCA_029582245.1. Classification (NCBI taxonomy): domain Eukaryota; kingdom Viridiplantae; phylum Streptophyta; class Magnoliopsida; order Solanales; family Solanaceae; genus Solanum; species Solanum etuberosum. Next base: position 28,982 of record JAJONR010031954.1, read on the forward strand.
TTTCTTTTGAAACGATTTCGAATAAACGCCCTACACCCCTACCTGACTCCGTCCTGTTCTCATGCAATTTAAAGCCACCAGAATCCTAACATGAGATTCATTCGATCAACATTTTCCCTTAAATCCATAAAAGAGAGAGAGAGAGAGAAAGATTTAGACAAATAGTTTGTCAATTGCCATGGGAACTGTAGCAGAAAAGGAGCTGGATATCATCATTAAGATTTCTCACATTATTGAATCTTCAACTCAAAGAAATAAAAAAAACACTTCTCTTCTTGACCTTTATTCTTAGATTTTTATTTCTTGTGATTTTTAAACTTGGTTTTAACTGATATTTGTCTTCTAACTTTGAAAGTGTACGTGTAGGTTCTTTAATTAACTTGTATAAAGTTGAATAGATGGATAGACATACACATCATACGTGTCATATATTCTCAACCAAATTTTCACGTAGATCGAACATTTTATGTGTCTACTTGTGTACACTCAAAGTTGGAGGTCCCAGTGTCACATATACCAACCGAGGCAAAGTTAAAAAGCCAATTTATGTATTAATTAAGTAGTACATATTTTTAAATTTGCTACTTACGTTTTAGTGGAAGGTAAGTGATGTTGCAATAGTTGATAGGCAAATAATTAAGAGAAGATTTTATGCAATCTACATGAAAGTGTATGTGATGACTTTTTATGTAGTCATGTTAGGACTAAATTAAATTACTCAGCAATTATCTTTTAAGTAAGCTTTTTATATAACCATATAGAACTTACACTTTCTAAAGAAACTGGTTTAGCTAGATTATATATATACAATGTTTATGTTGATGATGGCTAGCTACCTTATGATCTATTTGCTTATTATTCATGACAGACGTCCAAGAAGAAACTGATCCAAAAACGAAGAAGATGGATGCATTAATCGTTATACCAGCTGAATTATTGATGAGTCCAAACTCTGTTAATGTTAATAAGTTCACGAAATGGCTCGAGATAGGCATTTACGCCTTGATTGTCCTTGTTAGCCAGTCAGTAGCTACAATACTTGGAAAGTTGTATTACAACAAAGGTGGAAACAGTACCTGGTTGATTTCACTAACTGAAACTATTGCTTTTCCCATTCTCTTAATTCCCATGATCTTTAATTGCACCAATAATAATAACAAAATCCCAAATTTAGAACAAGTTATTAATTATCATGACTCAAAATCTCCTTCTTTGATGACCAAATTATTCATCTATGTATTTCTTGGCTTTTTAGTTGGAGGAGGCTGTGGTTTATTTTCAATTGGCCTTTTACATCTCCCAGCCTCAACATTCTCTCTTATTTCCTCAAGTCAATTAGCTTTCAATGTCTTGTTCTCCCTCTTCATGAAACTCGAAAAAATTACCCCTCTCATCGCGAATTCTATTGCCCTCGTAACCATTTCCTCCCTCCTCTTAGCGTTAGATTCATCAAACAAAGCATCGTCGTCGTCGTCGTTGTCTAACCATCATTATACAATTGGCTTTATATGCACTCTAATTGCTTCCGCTTTGTTCGGTTTACTATTTTCCTTAACAGATCTCTTGTTCAGAAAACTCTTAAAAAAGAATACGTTGAGAGAATTTATGGACGTTATCATCTGTCAATCGTTTTTCGCCACGTGTATTATTCTGATTGGCTTATTCGCTAGTAAAAACTGGAGGAATTTGAAGACAGAGATGAATAATTTTGAGCTTGGGAGATTATCTTATGTTATGATATTAATTTGGATTAGTGTATGTTGGCAGCTTTATACTTATTGTCTACTTGGATTAATTATGAAGGTGTCTGCTGTGTTTGCAAATGTGATTACTACGTTGGGTGCGCCGTTAATCCCGATTATCTCTGTGATTATCTTTAATGATAAGATGAGTGGGGTGAAAGCAATTTCAATTGTTTTAGCTATTTGGGGATTTTCTTCTTATGCTTATCAACAGTACCTTGATGAGCTAAATCACAAAGGAGATCGCAACGGAATTGAGGATGAGTCTACTGATCGACAAACGGCTTCTACTAAAAGTGGTTGATGTGTATGCTAAGAAAATTCTACATATATATAGAATAATTAGCTAGGTAGATCTAGCTTAGGCTGTTTTTATTTTAAATATAATAATGTCTTGGTATTTCTATTAAAAGGATGTTGCTTTGTTGCTGTTATTGAAATATAAATCGTATGTTTTGCCTTTTTCCTTGAATTTGTAAAATTCGAATCGATCTTCAATTAGTACACAGGGAGAAATATCAATAGAAAAGTGTGACTTTTTCGGTTTTTCTAAGAGACAAGCATTTCATCATGAAAATTGGAGTTATTTCTTTTAATTGTTTGTGAGTAATTTTGAGTGAAAAAAGTGGAAACAATTTTGTAATGTTTTTCCAAAATTTTGAAAATTCTAAAATTTTATGCTAACCCTGAATAAAAGTAAAAACATTTAATGGCCAAACGCCCATAATGTAAATTTCAAGTGGAATTTCATGTTTTTTTTGGGTTTAAAGTGGTGACTAAATTAAAGACGGTTCTTAGAAAAGTATATTATTATGTTTTATGCCAAATTAGTTGCATACATAGAGTGGTGTATGTATGGGGATTCAGCTTTTATCAATCAAAATTCAAAAGTAAGACCTTGTTACAACTCCTTTCCCGATTATAATTGTTTTATATACTTTAATTTCTAATTAATTTAAGATTGGATCTCACTAATACCCATTTTATACAATAGTTTTTTACCACCTTTAGAACCTGTTTGACATTGCTGTTGGAAGCTCAGAAGCACATATTTTAAGAAAAAAAAATGTTATTTTTGAAAAATTAGGTGTTTGGCAAACCTATAAAACTGCTTTTAAATGGAAGCAAAAGCTGTTTTTCTGCTGTTGGGAAGAAGCTAAAAATTTTTGCTTCTTAATAAAAGCAGAAGTAGAAAATTATTTTCTTCAAGACTAAAATACCACTTCCACACACACACACATATGGAAAAATTACGCGGATAAGCAAACATATACTAGTTAATTAGCTAACATAGCTATAGTTTGAATTAATTACGGCTCGCAGCTTACTTTTAACTGTAATTACGTCGCTTATACATATATAAATACAAATTATACATATGTATATTTACAATTATATGACAGATATACAAATACAATTAGCCTCTCTCCACTCTCTGCCCTCTCTCCTCCATTTCCCAATCTCGCTCGCCTCTCTCCTCCTCTCTCAATCTCGCTCGCCAAATATACAAGTACATTTGTATACCAGTTACCATATATACAATTATCTGACAGATATACATCTACAATTCGTCTCTCTCCACTCTCTTCCCTCTATCACTCGCCTCTCTCCTCCCTTTCCAATCTCGCTTGCCTTTCTCCTCCGTCTTCCAATCTCACTCGCCAGATATACAAATACATATGTACACCAGTTACATATATACAATTATTTGACAGATATACATATACAATTCATCTCTCTCCACTCTCTGCCCTCTCTCGCTCGCCTCTCTCCTCCCACTCCCAATCTCGCTCACCTTTCTCCTCCCTCTAACACGTAGCTACGAATGGTAATTAGCAAACTATAGCTATGAAGCATAATTATGTTATTTTTGAGTGGCTATATGCGAAAATTTCCCAATATATCTCTTATTAATTAATCAACATATAACATATGTTTGGTTAAGTTCCATTTAATAAAAAAAATTATTTTTTATAATAAATTTTATATTTTATTTTACGTTTATGTATTATTATTTTATTTATTATTTTACAGAATTAGAAAAAAAAAGGTAACAACAATATTTTTGCAAGATTAGAAAAAAGAAATAAAATAAAATTAAGGATTTCAACCCTTACAAAAAATGTGTAATATTGACTGAAAATTTGAATATGAACATTTTAATTTATTAAAAATAAAAATTTAATTTAATTTTCTATAATAGATGTTTAAACTAGTTTCTCTCTATAAAATAATCTTATATTAAAAGTATATTAATACTTGTCCTTTATCGTAATTTGACTCTCAAAAGCAGTTTTTAAAAAAGATTAGCCAAATACAATTTGCTTATAAAAACACTTTTCAAATGAATTAGTCAAACACAAATTATTATTTTTTTCCTTTTCAAAAAAGCTATTTTGAAAAAGTGCTTATGAAAATAAGCAGTTTTTAGCAGCAATACTAAATATGCTCTTATTAGTGATGACAACAATAATAGCAAAAAGAGTAATCAATTATATTAGGAAGAGTTTCCTTATCAATTTTTATCTATTTATTTAGGATATTAATTGAAAAATAGAATATTGTTTTATGAACTTGACTCTTTTCCTCTTGCTAGATTACATTTAGAGGTAAATAATTAAAATTTAGGGAAAATTATCTTATTAGATATATATTCATATCATAAATATTAATTTTATTTATACTTTCAAATAATTATGTATCTTATCATTAATTAAGAGTTTCATATCATATATTGAGGAAGATACACATAGATACATGTATTTTTGCTATTACTTACACTAAAATAGGGAGAGACGAACAAGATGGAAGAGAGATAGTCATATATCCCAGATACATGCAAATCATTCTAGATACACACTAGATATATGTTTTCTCTTTGTATCTGCGGTAATTCACATGTATCTAGGATATATATCAGATACATAAGCGAGTGAGATAAGAGGGAGACGGACAAGATTTATTACATATCCCATATACATGTGAATCCGCTTGGATACAATATATCTAGAATAAATCATAACTATTTTTGATCCCATTTATTTCGAGACACATATATCTATATCTGAACGGTATATCAAGAGTCAAGACCATGTGCATATAGACCAAAATAGAAATGCAGTCAGCAAGGAAATGATTTAAGTACTCTTTGCTGTCCGGCCCCTTCTATCCAAATACTTGTTTCCTTATTGGACAATAACTTATCCTACACCATCGAACACCATATTACTCTTACTTCCTTTAACCACTTCTCATTGGTTCGAAGGGATTAAGTGAATTATCTCGATATAAAACTTTAGAATTAAATATATTTCATGTTTGTTAATCATATCAATTAAATAGATAATTCTGATCATTTGATTCATAACCATGCTATCTTGAGTTATATTCGAATCATTACGTGGTTATAGTATAAAATTTATCATGATATAACTAACATCATGAACCAAATATATAGTAGATTTAATTCGAGTTTTCTATGGAAATTACTCCCTTAATCCCTCCGACCAAATCACCTTTCACTTAGGAGGACAAACTTGTGTCCTATATTCGGGACGATCCAGAGGATACTTAATCGTTCATCTAAATTTTTGGTAAAAAATTATATGATATATATATAATTTTTATTTTTTTATATATATGATCAAAATTGCTTTAATTCTTTTATATAATTACAATAACTAAAAGTTCATAATATAAGTATAATACACTATCACAAAACTATTCTAAAAAAATATTACATTTATTGATCAAATTTTAGTTTAATAAAAAACTAAAATCGAACGTGAGTTGTTGTGTATTACTCTTTAATAAGTCGCTTGTTGGTCGATATCATTAGTAATTATATCACCATGTAATATTTCATCACTCATTTGATATTCTCGCAAATTATGAGTTTTTTACGAAATATAAACTTTTGGATCAATTTTTTTATTTTATAAAATGTGAAATCACAATAGAAAATTCTCAAATCAAGGTTTTTTTTGAAGAATTTGAGATTTCATACCTGTCAAAATACTAATTTCATCTCATGATCCTCAAATTATGAGTCGAGATGAAATCATATGTCCAAATGCTTACTAAATTTTAGACAACACTACTCATAATCACGAAATAAAGTCGCACTTCAACTAAGGCACCACCACTCATATGTACCATAGCGTAATGAATCATCCTATTTCACCTAGTCCCAAGATTTTTCCCTTCTTTTTCTCCGCCAAGTCTGAAGATATGTGCACTTTTTTGCGGAAGAAAAATAAAAATAAAAATAAGAAAGAAGATATGTGCACTTTTTATTAACACACACCCAAATAGTTTTCAGGAGTCGTTGGTTCTAAGAAACGGTTTGTTCCTTTCTCTCTTCTCTCTATCTCCCTCTCCCCTCTCTCACTCTCATTTTTCAGCTCAGATTTCTGCATTCCTGCAGATGGAGATGAAGATCTCCAATTGTTTTCCGACGCAAAAATGGTGCGGAGGAGCACCTTTTTCTAGACAAGTAAATGTTCGATTCTATCCACTACCTCCTCAACGCTTGCCTCCAGCTTCCGGCAAAATGCGCCAGCGCCGCAATTTCAGGTATTTCAATTCTCCATTTTCGTTTTCTCGAAAATTGAGCGGAATTAGATTTTGTAAGGATCAGCTGATTGCATTTCTGAAATAATTGAGCTGGTTTCGTTCAGTGATTTGAGGTTTATATGTGACTGATTTTACTTATTTTTAATTGAGTTGTTTAGTTAGGTTTTGGAGTTTCTGATTAATGGAGAGTTGTGGAGAGTCAATTGCTATTTGGTTGATTGTATTTTGAGGTTTTGTGTTGTGGAAAAGGGTTCTATTTTTTTTTTATTTTTTTTTTCGGTTTTAAATTAGGTTTAGGGGTTTATTTGAAAGCCTATCGGGATGAGTTGTTGAGTGGATTTGAGTTGACGAGAATCATTTGCTTTATTTTCTGTTAGCAGGAGTTGGTTCTGTGATTTGAATATTTGTAACTGTGGAGAAGTCATTTGAGTTTTTGAATTGTTATGATTCCTGGAACTTGAAACTGCAAAAGATGAAAGCAATTGTGATTGAAGAAGCTGCAATTTATTATATAATCTGGAACTTTAGTTAAATGGATTGATGAAAAATGTATTTCTAGAAGTCGAGTAGATCATATAGTTGGGAACACGAAATCGATCTTCTTTTCTATCTCCTGCTGCATTAGTTAACTCTGTTCTGAAATTTCCAGTTTGCAGAACAAGAAAAAACAAACCAAGACGATAAATATTGAACGCCCACCAGATGTTGATCTTCAGTCAAGTGATGATGTAGATTCCGATACTGAAAAGATGTCCAAACAAAGCCTATCAACTTCAAATCAGGAAGTTCCAATTGAAGAAAATGTTGACACTTTGACGGAAACCAAAAGTTCAGATGAGATTAGTTATTTGGTATGCTCTTGGAGATATTAGAGTATGAGATACTGGTAGTCATTATGTACTGTATATATGTTGAATAAGGGTTTTCAGGCGTGTCATCCAAATTACCCCTTTCATTGAATTCTCTGAGTGGAGCTTTTTACAAATCCTGTTCCCTATTAAAGCTATATGAGAATCTCAGGCATGCATCAAACAGTGCCTTGAAGAGACATGCCCTTATTTTGCCATTAACAAATAACTAAGTGTCTCTCAGCATTTGAACTAAATTGCTGTACCTTGTGCTTTTTTGATGGATAAGAATTTATAATATGACGTATGAACTATGTGCCAGGGGTGGGTGCTTCTATTAGAAAAAAGAGTCCCCAATGTATTCATATTCAATATCAAATGGCTTCATATACACCAGAGTTTTAGTTTCTGTACACCAACAACTACTGTAAGAAAAACAGAGTTCTTTAAATGGCTTAACTAGTAATTAAAAAATTCCCAAAAGATTAACCAAAGGAAGCTTAATTCGCCTGCCAGACCTTCATGCTGCATTTCTTTCTGCTGAGTATATAGGCCCCTGATATTTCATGCCAATCAATATATTTAATGCAGGCGAGTAATTATCTTGGACCTTTCTTTGCTTCTTCTCCTTCGCAATCTACCAGTACTCCCTTACATTTCTACGAACCTATAATATCTACGATACCATTTACATAAATATGGAACCTGGTCTATCATCAGTGTATAACAACTTAGAGCATCAAATAATATCCAGTTTATTGCTGTGTTAGGAGCAAAGGTTAGGAATTCACCAGAGGTTTGATATATGTCATACATCTTCAGAAATAAGCTTCACCAAATGATCTTTATCGTTTTGTTCCTCGCTAATAAGGAAATTGAAAAGATTCTTGTTTCGTATGTAGTCTTTAATTGGTAATGTCTTTTGCATTTTTCTCTTTTGTCAATTTATCCTAATGGTGCAAATTACTTGGGATCATAAATTGAATACCTCATAATTTAAACAGTCTGTCGACTCAAATGAGGAGGGACAACCTTCAAGTGTTCATCTTAAGGATTTCATTGGCATGATAAGAAATGCGGAAAAGAGTAAGACAGTTCTGGTTTTCATTCTTTAAGTTCACTTATTTTTGCTATTTTATGGTTTTCTCCTTGGGAAATTTGTGTGTGAATTTCATCAAAATTAAAAGATCACTGTGTAACTTCATTACCTTCTGAATAACATCTGTAGATATTCATCTACTCAATGAAGCTCGTGTCCATGCGTTTGAAGAACTTCAAAAAGTTCTTGGAGAGAAAGAGGATTTGCATGGGAAGATCAATATCTTAGAAATGAAGCTAGCAGAAACTGATGCACGGCTCAGAGTTGCTTCCCAAGAAAAAATACACGTGGAACTTCTAGAAGACCAGTTGGAAAAGCTAAAAAATGAATTGTCTAGCAGCAGAGGCAGTGGAGAAAATGTGCTTCATGTGAATAATTCAGTTCCTCTTTCACATAGTGATTCTGTTAATTCACTGAGTGAGGAATTTGATTCGTTAAGGAAAGAAAATATATTATTGAAGCAAGATCTTCAAGCGATGAAGTCCGAGCTTAGCTTAGTCAAGGAAACAGATGAACACATTTTAATGCTAGAGAAAGAACGATCAGTTCTTGAATCTTCTTTAAGTGAGTTGGAATCTAAACTGGCTGCATCTCAGGAAGATGTTTCAGAGCTCTCTGCCTTGAAATCGGAGTGCAAAAATTTATATGAAAAGGTGGAACACTTACAAGCGTTGCTAGCTAAGGCAACCAAACAAGCAGATCAAGCAATGTCAGTGCTACAGCAAAACCAAGAGCTGCGGAAAAAGGTTGACAGGCTTGAAGAATCTCTTGAAGAGGCTAGCATCTATAAACTTTCATCTGAAAAATTACAGCAGTATAATGAACAAATGCAGCAAAAGATAAAACTTCTCGATGAACGCCTTCAGAGGTCTGATGAAGAGATACAATCTTATTTCCAGCTGCATCAGGATTCTGTCAAGGAGTTTCAAGATACACTTGATAATTTGAAAAATGAAACTAAAAAAAAAGCTCTAGATGAACCTGTAAACGAGATGCCTTCGGAATTTTGGAGTCGGTTATTGTTGATGATTGAAGGTTGGTCTATGGAAAAGAAAATCTCAAAGGATGATGCAAAGTTGTTAAGAGAACTGGTCTGGAAGAGAGATGGACATATTTGTGATGCATATATGTCATGCAAGGAGAAGAATGATCGTGAAATTCTAGCGGCATTTCTTAGATTTACTTCATCACCAACACGGTATGTCTGGTTTCAATAATTCGTCACTGAATATTCCTAGTTTGAGGATATAACTTGCAGCTTCTTTTGGTCAACCAATAGTCCAGGACTGCATATCATCCATATTGCAGCCGAGATGGCGCCTGTTGCAAAGGTATAATTGAGCCTCTGTGGATTGCAATCCTCTGTTAGATGAAGATATGAAACTTAAGCTTTATTTATTTGTGTAACAATTTCTTCAGAATGGATTATTGGATTGTATGTTCTGTATTTAGGACGAAGTTGTTTCTCCTTACATTGATGTACTAAGGGTGGAAAGACAAGTTACTAAAAATAATTAAATTATAGTACCTTGATTTAAATATGAAGGCAATTAGTATGAGTTGGTTATATATCATCTTTATCATAATTCCAGATAACTCTAGGTTAGACCAGAATCACATGCACCTAATCTATAAAAAAGTTATGTTCTCTTCATCTGTGCATTGTGGAATTTTCCTGTTGGCTGATGCTAATGTTTATTTGGTAAAAGTGTATACTCTCCGTTTCTCAAAAAATGTTTGTTTGGTACAAGTATAGCAAAGTATGCCGCAATCATAGCTGGCCAATGAGTGGTATGAGTGTATGAAAAACAAGTACACTGAACAAGATTTATCATAACAGTCTCATTTATTCCTTAGTGTGAAAGATAATCAAAATGCAGCCAGTATTTATACTGTTGTGATCTTGTGTCTTTCTTTTATTTGTATTTTGTTCTTTGTTAGTCTGTTATGCCCTCTGAAAGTTGCACGTTCTGTTGAAAGACAGTAATAAATTATTCGTGATATTTATGTATAATAAGCTTTAATGGTCAATGTTTTGGTAAATTAAGCAACAACTATGAAATTATATACTTAATATTAAGCAACAACTGTATTGGAGGCATTTGTAATGTTTAAATTATCTAAAAGCCGTTTCTTAACTGTCTCACAGGTAGGTGGTCTAGGGGATGTGGTGGCAGGTCTTGGCAAAGCTCTGCAGGAGAAAGGACACCTTGTGGAAATTGTTCTTCCTAAATATGATTGTATGCAGTACGAGTCAATTAAGGACATGAAGGTATGCTTAAAAATTGACATTCACATCATTACCTTAGTAGCCAGGTTGTGATATGATTTTGGATTACGTAAATGGTTATGCTTTTACAGGTCTTAGATGTGGTGGTTGAGTCATATTTTGATGGTCGGTTATACAAAAATAATATCTGGACGGGCACTGTTGAAGGTCAAGAGTATTTACGCTCTACAAGGGTCCATTTCTTGTTACATTTTTTGCCTGTAGGTTTGGCTATATCATATTTATTTATTTTTGTTTTCAGGCCTTCCAGTTTATTTTATTGAACCTCAGCATCCTGCTAAATTCTTCTGTAGAGGACAACTTTATGGAGAGCACGATGATTTCAAACGATTTTCATTCTTTAGCAGGGTAGCACTTGAATTACTACTTCAGGCTGAAAAGAGACCAGATATAATTCATTGCCATGATTGGCAAACAGCTTTTGTTGTAAGATCGATTCCCATTTCTGTGGTAACTTTTAGCAGCTGTTTTCATACATTCAGGATTCTATTATTTCATGAAGGCACCACTTTATTGGGAAATATATGTGCCAAAAGGATTGGACTCAGCGAGGATTTGCTTTACATGCCATAATTTTGAGTATCAAGGGACTGCACCGGCATCAGAATTAACATCTTGCGGTCTTGATGCTTATCACTTGAACAGACCAGATAGGATGCAGGACAATTCAGCAAATGATAGAATAAATCCCGTGAAGGTAGCAAGATATCTGTTGATAACTGGTTATAACTGATCTTGGTGGCTCCTTTCCTTTCATGTCAACTTTTTTAATACGTTGTCGATGTGGTTCTTTCTTGTTCCAGGGTGCAATAGTGTTCTCTAACATTGTTACCACAGTTTCACCAACTTATGCTCAAGAGGTCCGCTCTGCTCAGGTATGAATTTCATTTCCCTAAGCATCTTCTCTCACATTCTGTTTTCATGCAGCATCCAGTCATTTCTTTTTTTATCTTATACTTAAGTAATTGGTTTCTCTAGTGAGGCATGATAGGTTTTGTTTGAAATGCAACTAAAATAGGACTTTGACTTCTGAATTATAGTTTCTGCACGGCCTGAATGACCTGTTGCCATCTTCATAAATAAGTAAAAGCTTCTGTTGTTGCCAAAGAGTCTCAAAATATATTTCTTTTCCTTCTTCAATATTCTTTTCCTTGTCTTTCTTTCTGGTATTAAAGATGCTGAATATTCCCCTGGTGTCTTCAAGAATCGGTATGAAATCTAATGTCTTCTGTAAACAAGTGATCCGAGACATCCTTGATTTTGTATAAGGTCCAATGATCATGTCTTTGGGTCTACACTGATGATTTAAGTTACCATATGGCCAATATATTTTCAAGATGGTAAAACATACTACTTTTGACAAAAACTTTAGAAGACTTTGAAACTTATTGGTGGTACACCTGATATTTGACTTGATCAGAAGCTTATTCAGATCTGCGAAGTCCAAAGGTGGTTTGGCAGAAGGATCTAGTTCTCTTCAAAAATTGAGTGCACTTTCATTTGAGTCCTAAGCTTTGTTTCATATGGTACATGATGATCGTTAAGTTTGTAGAATGATCCAATTTGCAAAATGATTATATAAATTACTTATGCATGTTGCAAGTAAAAAGTCCCCTCCTACTAGGTGAGGAAAAAAGTTACTTTGACAACCTGTTATCATGTTTAGACAATCCTTTACACCTTGCCTGATGAATTTCTGCCTCAAAGTCAATTTTCATTTCTAATGTACAGGGAGGAAAAGGACTTCATGCAACAATTAACTCCCATTCTAAGAAATTTGCTGGAATTCTGAATGGAATTGATACAGATGCTTGGAATCCTGCTTCTGATAATTTTCTTAAGGTCCAATACAGTGCCAGTGACATAGATGGAAAAATAGAAAATAAAGAAGCTTTAAGAAGACTTCTAGGGCTCTCTTCTTCTGACTTTAGACAACCATTGGTAAGAATTTCCTTTGTTTATTAGTAAGTTATGACTGGTTATGATGTCAGTAATTTATTTATCAGTGAGTGATTATGATGTCAGTATTATACTGCCATAACACCACAATGCTTTTGTTAGTTTGTGACTGACCTTTTAATTATGAGATTCAATACAAAAATTATTACTTTCTCCCTCTCATTTTATGTGAAGGTATTTGACTTGATTGGAGTTTTAAGAAACAAAGAAGATATTTGACTTGTAGGTCAAATATATGCGAAGTGTCAATATTTTCCTTTTAAATGAGTGATGGAGAGAGTTCCACATGTCTTTTCATTTTAGATCAAGTGGATCCCAACAAGCCATGTCATTTCAGGTAAATGTGATGCTAAGATTAGATAGTTTTGAAAAAGAGAATGTGTCGTTCTTTTCGGGAAAAACTAAAAAGGAGAGTGCGTCAATATAATGGGGAACAGAGGGAGCAACTACTAGCTTGCATTCCAATGGAATTAAGGGATTCCAAGTTTGGATTTGGTGGCAAAAAAATGTTTAAAGAAGCGGAATACTGCTGAAACTACCATTGGTTTCAGAGGATTCCACTAGTATGAATTTTCTGCAGAAAAAAAAGAAAAGAAATGCACTAAGTGATGACTCTGTTTATTACTAACTGAGTCCATGAGCAAGATTATAAAGAGAGGCAAGATTACATGCAGTGACTAAATTTAGTTTGAATTTCTCAGCCTAACCTTAAAATCTGACTATGAATTCTCTAGAGCTGCAAAGCCTGCTGGTGGGTCTTCCTAAATGTTTGTATCCGTGTGTGTCATTTAGAGGGTGTTTGGATTGACTTAAAAGTTGGTCAAATATTATCCCATGTATCTTGCATGGTTTATTATCCTTCTCTCAAAGTAATCTTGTTCACTCCATTAGTTAACATGGGATAATATCTCATCAAAGTTAACTCTAGAAATATTTCATTTCAAATAAAAAACCCTTTTGAATAAAGTCTAAGTTCATCGAAAATGTTAGAATAGCATGACTTATGACAGTTGTGATGTTTTAGATTCCATTAATCATCCCACTGCTTTTATTTTATCTTAAATAATATTTGGATGACATTATGACAATGCTGCACTACTCATTTTATTGTACCAATTGACCTTTCTTGGCATCATCATCCTTATATTACAAATTCTGATGTAAATGTACTCATTGCTTATAACCGAAGTTGAAAAGCAAAGACAACAAAAAAGACATGGCGTACAGAATGTTAAAAGTTTCAAACACGATATTGGATGAGTAAGCTAATGATTTAAGAACAACAGTTGGGTGGATATACTAATTGACATTGCATTATAAGTTGCTGAGGTTACTCTTTCCTTTTTGATAAAAACTTCCATATCACTTGCATATTTTAACTAAGATTGCCTGGCTACAGGTTAGTTGCATAACAAGACTGGTTCCTCAAAAGGGCGTGCATCTTATTAGACATGCCATATATAGGACTTTGGAGTTGGGAGGTCAATTTGTTCTTCTTGGTTCTAGTCCAGTGCCGCATATTCAGGTAATGATTTCCTTTTCCTATGCTATATGTAAATACAATCATCATGTCGTCTTAATGACGGTGTCAACGTGATATATTTTTCTGATTTTAGCACACAGATAAGCCACTTAATTTTTGAACTTCGTTTATCAATAAAATGTGAAATACGGAAGATGAAAAATAGGTTCTACATGTCCAGTTTCGTCAATACGAATTCACGTCTGTACAGGAACAATTAACAAAGCTGTTGGGTTTTCAATTTTATGTGTTGGATCTTCTAGTTGGGGGTCCATGAGAATGAACAATTCAGTAACCAATTCCTTCCAGTCTAGCAGTTAGATCTTTTTGTTCCTGTGCTAATAAAGTCAGAAATCCTGCCTTTATGGAGACATCCAAAACTTGGAAACCCCATAGCAACTCTTTCTGATGATTCAAGAATGGTTGGTATCAGTCACAGTTATATTCTTTATAAAAGGTTGGCTTGTCTTTTCTTTGAGATGATGTCTTTTGCGAAGGTCAGGGGTGCTGGTTTCTTTAAATTTCTATGTAGTATGGTAAATCTTCCAATTCTTACTTGTATTCTTTCTATTGAACTTAAACACTAAACTGTTTGAAGCTTGATTTCTTATTTCCCCTAGAGATGAAGGGACTTGGGTTTTGCTAGATTTTCTTTTAGTGGCCTCTCCTTGCATTGTTAATCATGGAAAAATAATAAAATTGTATATGATGGATATAATGCTTCTCTGTCAGATGTTTTTGGCTCAAGTTTAGTATGTTATATCTTCCCACTTTTTCCACGTTTATTTCTTATCAAACCATTCATGTGAACTTGCCTGCACTTTGCTGTGGATTCCTCCACTCTTGCTCTACCCCTAGTGCATCCTAGCATAATGTTTAGAACTTTGTCAACTCATACATCAATATTTGTGCAGAGGGAATTTGAGGATATTGGAAACCATTTTCAAAATCACGAACATGCTCGGTTGGTATTGAAGTATGATGAGGCTCTTTCTCATTTGATATATGCAGCATCTGACATGCTTATTATCCCTTCCATCTTTGAGCCTTGCGGCCTTACTCAGGTCATTCCACAGTTGCCTGAACGATTTCTATTAAATCAAGAACCTGTAGAATAACTCAATACTTTTAGGTTCTAATGTTTGAATCTGAATTCCATTTGTGCAGATGATAGCGATGAGATATGGGTCGATACCAATAGCAAGGAAAACAGGGGGCTTGAATGATAGGTTCGTCGATGCGGAACATCAGGACTTGTTTATTAGTCAGCATTCATGGTTATACTGTTTCAGATTTATTATAAACCATTTAAATCTGTTTGCAGTGTTTTTGATGTTGACGATGACTCAATCCCACTTCAGTTTAGAAATGGATTCACATTTGCGACTGCTGATGAACAGGTATCGGCAATTTAATAGCTAAGAGCCTAATACATTAGTAAAAAGTTGTCCAAGACACAATTCTAGTCCAGTTTTGTGGCCTTATAGCAAATTATTACAGTTCGGAATCTGCATCAAGCTTTGTTTTTTAAACGAAATATATAAAGTTTGATGTTGCACTGTTCCATGACCAGGAATTCAACAATGCCTTGGAACGTGCATTTAACTATTACATGAACAATGCTGAGACTTGGAAAGAGCTTGTTCAGAAGGACATGAGCATAGATTTTAGTTGGGATTCATCAGCATCACAATATGAAGAACTTTACGAGAAGGCTGTGTTGAGAACAAGAGCTGCAAGTCGTAGTTGACCTCATCCCGATCATGATTTGTTAATTTATTGATCTAGTTAGCTGCTTGAATATGCCATCATTGTGTGGTAATAGCATCCACTCGAGGATAACAGGGCGAGCAACCACTTCACTAACATTGTGATTTCACAATAAGTATAATGCATGTACAACCTCGGATATCAAAGGTGTAAGGCAGAATTGGCATACCATCTGTGAAGCTTTTCCGGCAAGAAATGAGCAACTCAGTTTAATTTACAATTTTTGTGTAAATCTTTATGTTGTTAGTACAATATATTCTTTTGGGCCAAATATGTTGTTAGTAAATACTTTTCATAGTGCTTAAAGCAAGAATATAGACAGTGTAGTCAACTTGTTTACGTACGTGAGATCCTGTATAGATTTTTTTAAAGAGAATTCATTAAATTAAATAAGCTGCTCTAGTTGTAAATTCAAGTTTAAGCTTTCAACATAACATTACAGTTTTTCTTGTTATTACTCATATGTGGAAGGGTCATTTTATTGTATAATTTGTTAGTGCTTGATTCATGGGTTGACTTAGGAAAATGAAACTCAGTACAGAACAGCCATTCAAACACAAACAAAATTTCATTATATTGTCAGGTAGCACACTACATCTTTACACGGTCATCAAACGACCAGAAACTTGAGAATGTTTTAAGATTTTTATTTTCCGGGAACAAAGTTTGTGGCGTAGGACCAGGCGTTGTTGTTGACGGGGTCTGCAAGGTGATCAGCAAGGTTCTCCAATGGTCCCTTTCCGGTAACAATGGCTTGAACAAAGAATCCAAACATAGAGAACATAGCAAGTCTGCCGTTCTTAATCTCCTTTACCTTGAGCTCAGCAAATGCCTCCGGGTCTTCAGCAAGGCCTAATGGGTCAAAGCTGCCACCAGGGTAGAGTGGGTCGACGACCTCACCAAGAGGTCCACCGGCAATACGGTATCCCTCAACGGCTCCCATCAACACAACTTGGCAAGCCCAGATGGCCAAGATGCTCTGTGCATGGACCAAGCTTGGGTTACCCAAGTAGTCAAGTCCACCTTCACTGAAGATTTGAGATCCAGCCTTGAACCACACAGCCTCACCAAACTTGACACCGTTACGGGCCAAGAGCTCAGGGAAGACGCATCCAAGAGCACCAAGCATAGCCCATCTACAGTGGATCACCTCAAGTTCACGGTTCTTGGCAAAGGTTTCAGGGTCTGCTGAAAGTCCAGCGGTATCCCATCCGTAGTCACCTGGGAATTCACCGGTCAAGTAGCTTGGGGACTCACCAGAGAATGGGCCCAAGTACTTAACACGGTCAGGGCCATACCATGGGCTGCTAGATGGGGCAGACTTGGAAACAGCCTTTCTCATAGTGATCCTTCCATTTCCAGAGATTTCTGAGGCAGATGGTGAAAGTTTGACTGCCTGTCCAGCAAACGAAGGGGAAGAAAGAGCCATTGTAGCAGCTGCCATTGTGTTTATATTAAGAGAAAAGTAAGTGTTTGATGGTATGAAATGTTGAAAGGTGGGTGTGATGAAGATGAAGATGAAGTTAGTTGAGAATATATAGGAGGAAAGATAGAGAATCATCTTATCAAGTGATATCTATATCTATGATCTCATTGGGTATCAAGATTCCATGTGTAGCACACTTGGCAATCTCCAATCCATGATTTTTATAAGGGGGACCCAACCAATGTTGTCCTCCTATGTATGGCTACAAGGATTTCACTCTATCTATCTTGTGAGCTTACATTATGACACCTCTACCAGCAGGATAACAGACACCACCTGTTTCTACAGCTAGCTCATTCAATGTAGGACCATTCGTGATATTTTTTGATGCATCTATTCTCTCTGTTAGAATCAAACGCTTGATAGCAAAGACACAACTTTATTTTTTAACTAAGTCCACCAATCAAGCACCATGTTCAATCATGACTCCGATCCAGGCCACCCAGCCCCTCGTGGGCCTTGCTAGATATTGTCATTACTGAACACTTACAAATTGTGGGAAATTAAAATTGCAATTTGCAAGCTTAATTATGATTGTAAGAAGCAATGAGATTAACAGGTGATATTCGCTCCAAATTTATTCTTTCCTAGTTAATAAAAATAAATAAATGAAAATACCTTAATTTCAGATATATCTTTTCTGAATATATTTAATTTCTTCCGGGAATCAGTACCAAAAAAGTACTAAAAAAACTTCAACATCGAACCTTAACAAAGTAATTGCTTCCCAGTGATAATATATATACTACTCATCAGCATAAGCAGGGGCAGAGTCGAAGACTTCATCCAAACCTCTTTTGGCAGAAAATTATACTATTTATACATGGTTAATTAAAATTATATATTATATAGTTGAATTCCCCTTAGACTTCTTTATGTCGTTTACTTTTTTTTTTATCACATTTTGAATCCACTGGTAAAAATTATGGTCTGAGCATAAGCAAGATCGAGTCAAATCATTGGAATATAAGAAAAATCCATTATATTATCAACTCATTCACAACAACTTTACATGAAAATTTGAGATCATTTTATGATCTTCACTTTCCGGGAACAAAGTTTGTGGCGAAGGCCCAGGCGTTGTTGTTTACTGGGTCTGCAAGGTGATCAGCAAGGTTCTCCAATGGACCCTTTCCGGTGACAATAGCTTGAACAAAGAATCCAAACATAGAGAACATAGCAAGTCTGCCGTTCTTGATCTCCTTTACCTTGAGCTCAGCAAATGCCTCTGGGTCATCAGCAAGGCCTAATGGGTCGAAGCTGCCACCAGGGTATAGTGGGTCGACAACCTCACCAAGAGGTCCACCAGCAATACGGTATCCCTCAACGGCTCCCATCAATACAACTTGGCAAGCCCAAATGTCCAAGATGCTTTGAGCATGGACCAAGCTTGGGTTGCCCAAGTAGTCAAGTCCACCCTTGCTGAAGATCTGGGATCCAGCCTTGAACCACACAGCCTCACCAAACTTGACACCGTTGCGGGCCAAGAGCTCAGGGAAGACACATCCAAGAGCACCAAGCAAAGCCCATCTGCAGTGGATCACCTCTAGTTCACGGTTCTTGGCAAAGGTTTCAGGGTCTGCTGAAAGTCCAGCAGTATCCCAACCGTAGTCACCAGGGAATTCACCGGTCAAGTAGCTTGGGGACTCACCAGAGAATGGGCCCAAGTACTTAACACGGTCTGGACCATACCATGGGCTGCTAGATGGAGCAGACTTGGCGACAGCCTTTCTCATAGTGATCCTTCCATTTCCAGAGATTTCTGAGGCAGATGGTGAAAGTTTGACTGCCTGTCCAGCAAAAGAAGGGGAAGAAAGGGCCATTGTAGCAGCTGCCATTGTGTTTATATTAAGAGAAAAGTAAGTGTTTGATGGTATGAAAATTGTTGAAGTTTGCTGTGATGAGTTGAAGTTACAAGGGAATTAATTCACCATATATAGGTAGTAAGAGGGAAAGAGTCCTTATCTAGTGATATCTATATTTATGATCTCATTGGGTATCAAGATCCCATATGTAGCAAGTAATGCAACTTGGCAATCTCTAGTCCATCAATTTTCCAGGATGTTTACAGGGGGACCCAACTAATGTTGTCCACGTATAAGTGGTTACAAGGCTTGAACTCTATTCTGTGATTTGTTGAGCTTACAGTATGATATCTCTTATCATTATCTATTGGAAATTTCTCCAGATTTTATCTAACTGCACTATATATCACTTAATGTAGGGTAAGGTCTGCCTAACACATTACCCTCCCCAGACATTACTTATGAGATTATACTCGATATATTGTTAGTGGTGTTTATCAAAAGATTAACTTGTAATTACTTAACAAGGAAAGACTAATCAAGATTTGAACTTTATGAGTTCTAGAATCTAGGACAACGACCTCAAGTATTAGTAAATGTTGTATACATATTTAATGAATTTCTTAACAAATATACATGGTTTAAGCCAAAGCTATTTGGTTCTGTCAAACCGATATGCTGAAGGCTACCTCTGTGCGCCTCTGTAATAAGTGATATGATTGTGCAAGTATTTTTGACAATGTCAATGCATAGAACTTAATTTCCTTTCCATAGTGTCATGAATATCTTCTGCTTACTATGTGTCCTTTTGGCTCTAAATTCTGATCAAAATGTACCATGTTTGGAAGGATACCTGCCTCTGTTATATAAGCTGTCACACAGATGCTTTTACTCTAAAGATAGTACCACATGCATGTAAGGAAGGATGACTACACAAGAAATTTATGAATTTGTTCAAATTAAAAATGCTAATTAAATTAACGACATATAAATATATTAATGACCTGGAAACTTGTATATATTACTCGTTCCATTTTTAATTTGTTTGTCTAGTTTTGACTTGTCACGGAATTAAAGAAAGTAAAGAACACTTTTGAATCTTGTGGTCGTAAACTAAAGATATGTATAATGCACCAAAAAGTTATTTAATCTTGTAGTCTTAAACATGTTATGTGAAAAGTTTAAATTAAGGAGTTGTCAAAAAAAGAAAGTAACACGAATAAATTGGAACGGAGAGAGTGTTTGCTGCGTTCTGAAGACAAAACATATACATTGGTTTTCCCTTATCATTGATATGTCAATGGCGTATGTAGTAGTGAAATAACATATGTTCTCTTAATTCATCTCACCTCTCAACTGAAATATAAGGAATCATCATGTTATTGTTGGCACTAAGTTAGAGTATTGTTTCTTGAGAACTGATTGTATTCCATAAGTTCCTCTGGTGGTTTGTATATTCAAGTTTTAAGCTTTTACCACATCCCAAATGTATCTTGGTTTTTTTTTCTTGCTCAGTCACCTGTTTTTCCCCTTTGATATGAAACTTGCAACATTTCAGTCATGCCATTGGAAAATGAAATTCAGGACTACACCATAACAGGAATAGGATATAAGAAAAATCCATTCTATTGTCAAGTAAACTCACAAATTACAACTTTACATGGTCATCAAATGATCAGAAACTTGAGAATGTTTTAAGATTTTTATTTTCCGGGGACAAAGTTTGTGGCGTAGGACCAGGCGTTGTTGTTAACTGGGTCTGCAAGGTGATCTGCAAGGTTTTCCAATGGACCCTTTCCAGTAACAATGGCCTGAACAAAGAATCCGAACATAGAGAACATAGCAAGTCTACCGTTCTTAATCTCCTTTACCTTGAGCTCAGCAAATGCCTCTGGATCATCAGCAAGACCTAATGGGTCAAAGCTGCCACCGGGGTATAGTGGGTCGACAATCTCACCAAGAGGCCCACCAGCAATACGGTATCCCTCAACAGCTCCCATCAGCACAACTTGGCAAGCCCAGATGGCCAAGATGCTTTGTGCATGGACCAAGCTTGGGTTGCCCAAGTAGTCAAGTCCACCTTCACTGAAGATTTGGGATCCGGCCTTGAACCACACAGCCTCACCGAACTTGACACCATTACGGGCCAAGAGCTCAGGGAAGACACATCCAAGAGCACCAAGCATAGCCCATCTGCAGTGGATCACCTCGAGTTCACGGTTCTTGGCAAAGGTTTCAGGGTCTGCTGAAAGTCCAGCGGTATCCCACCCGTAGTCACCAGGGAATTCACCTGTCAAGTAGCTTGGGGACTCACCAGAGAATGGGCCCAAGTACTTAACACGGTCTGGTCCATACCATGGGCTGCTAGATGGGGCAGACTTGGCGACAGCCTTTCTCATAGTGATTCTTCCATTTCCAGTAATTTCTGAGGCAGATGGTGAAATCTTCACTGCCTCTCCGGCAAAAGAAGGGGAAGAAAGAGCCATTGTAGCAGCTGCCATGGTTTTATCTGAAGAGAAAAGTAAGTGTTTGAGGGTTTGAAATATTGTTGAAGTTGGTTGTGATGAGATGAAGTTACTAGCTGAATTAATTCACCATATATAGGGAGTAGTTAAGAGGAAAAAGTCCAAATTATCTAATGATATCTATATCTATGATCTCATTGGGTATCTAGATACCATGTGTAGCAATTAATGCAATCTTGCCAATCTCCAATCCATCAATTTTACAAGATGTTTACTAAAGGGACCCATCCAAGATTGTCCTCCTATGTGTGGATTGAACTCTACCCTGTGATTTGTTGAGCTTACAATACTGATATCTCTTATCATTATCGATTGGTCATTCAATGTAGAACTATGATAGGGGTAAGGTATGCGTAACACATTACCCTCACATGTGGAATAACATTGGGTATGTTGTTATTGTTGTTTTATCAAAAGATTAACTTGTAATTACTTAATAAGCAAAGGTGGATCAAGATTTGAACTTTATGAATTCTAGAATCTAGGACAACGACCTGAAGTATTAGTAAATGAATTCTAAAGTTAATTTGTATACATATTTAATGAATTTGTTAACACATATACATGGTTTAAACCAAAGCTATTTGGTTCTGTCAAACCGGTATGCTGAAGGCTACCTCTGTGCGCCCATATTAATAAGTGATATGATTGTGTAAGTATTTTTGACAATGTTAATGCATAGAACTTAATTTCCTTTCTATATTGTCATGTATATTTCTGCTTACTATGTCCTTTTGGCTCTGTTAATACTATGTGCCATGTTTGTATTGAAGGAGTCACGTGAGTAACACATGTGTACAGCTGTCCATTAGTTAGTTGTTAGTGGTTAGTTAGTTAGCTAATCTGTTAGTATTAATTAGTCATTGTTAGATATAGATTAGTCGGTTACATCTATATATAAATGTACATGTGCATACACTGATTCATTTTTCCAATATAGAAGAAATTTCCCCACTTTCTCTCATTCACAATAGTTTGGAATGGTACCTGCCTCTGCTATGTAAGCTGTCACACAGATGCTTTTAATTTGTTTGTCCAGATTTGACTTAACACGGAATTTAAGAAAAGTAAAAAAAACTCGTGAATCTTGTGGTTTTAAACTAAAGATGTATAGAATGTATTAAAACGTTATTTACTCTTGTGGCCTTACACAGGTTATGTGAAAAGTTGAAATTAAGGAATTCTCGAAAAAGGAGTGAAACATTATTTCTTAAAGAGACTTAAAAAGAAGAGTAAGACGAATAAATTGAAACGGAGAGAGTTCTTGATGCCTTCTGATTACAGAACATATACATTTGTTTTCCCTCATCATTGAAATGTGAAATAACATATGTCCTCTTAATTCAGCTCACTTCTCGACAGAAAAGTAAGGAATCATGTTAATAGCATCATTTTATTCTTGGCCCTGAGTCAGAGTATTGCTTCTTGAGAACTGATTGCATTCCATAAGTTCCTCTGGTGGTCTCTATATTCAAGTTTTAAGCTTTTACCACATCCCAAATGTATCTTGTTTTTTTTTTCTTTTTCTGCTCAGTCATCTTTTTTCCACTTCGATATGAAACTTGCAGTATTTCATTCATGCCATTGGAAAGTGAAATTATAGACTACACCATAATCACAATATAAGAAAAATCCATTCAATTGTCTAGTAAACTCACAATTACAACTTTACAAGGCCATCAAACATTCAAACTTATTGAGAACGTTTTATGATATTCATTTTCCGGGAACAAAGTTTGTGGCGTAAGACCAGGCGTTGTTGTTGACTGGATCTGCAAGGTGGTCAGCGAGGTTCTCCAATGGACCCTTTCCAGTAACAATGGCCTGAACAAAGAATCCAAACATAGAGAACATAGCAAGTCTGCCGTTCTTGATCTCCTTTACCTTGAGCTCAGCAAATGCCTCTGGGTCTTCAGCAAGACCCAATGGGTCGAAGCTGCCACCAGGGTAGAGTGGGTCGACAACCTCACCAAGAGGTCCACCAGCAATACGGTAACCTTCAACGGCTCCCATCAAGACAACTTGGCAAGCCCAGATGGCCAAGATGCTCTGTGCATGGACCAAGCTTGGGTTTCCCAAGTAGTCAAGTCCACCCTCGCTGAAGATTTGAGATCCAGCCTTGAACCACACAGCCTCACCAAATTTGACACCATTACGGGCCAAGAGCTCAGGGAAGACACATCCAAGAGCACCAAGCATAGCCCATCTGCAGTGGATCACCTCGAGTTCACGGTTCTTGGCAAATGTTTCAGGGTCTGCTGAGAGTCCAGCGGTATCCCAGCCGTAGTCACCAGGGAATTCACCGGTCAAGTAGCTTGGGGACTCACCAGAGAATGGACCCAAGTACTTAACACGGTCTGGTCCATACCATGGGCTGCTAGATGGGGCAGACTTGGCGACAGCCTTTCTCATAGAGATCCTTCCATTTCCAGAGATTTCTGAGGCTGATGGTGAGAGTTTCACTGCCTGCCCAGCAAAAGAAGGGGAAGAAAGAGCCATTGTAGAAGCTGCCATGGTGCTTATATCAAGAGAACAAAGTAAGTGTTTGATGGTATGAAATATTGGCTGTGATGAGATGAAGTTACAAGGGAATTGATTCAGCATATATAGGGAAAGAGTCCTTATCTAGTGATATCTATATTTATGATCTCATTGGGTATCAAGATCCCATGTGTAGCAATTAATGCACACTTGGCAATCATTTTCCAAGATGTTTTCTAAAGGGACCCAACCAATGTTGTCCTATCTCATATGTGGTCTTGAACTCTATTATGTGATTTGTTGAGCTTACAATGTGATATCTCTTATCATTATCCATTGGGAATTTCACCAGATTCTATCTAAAGCTGGGTAAAAGTTACCACCACTATAGCTCATTCAATTGTGTGGGAAATTAATATTGCATGTAAAGCCAAGCTATTGAAACTAATTTACTATTGGATTTTAATAAAGTCACTAAAGTTAGCCACAATTTATCTTGCTTTATGCTTTTCCCTTATAATATGAAGCATAAGCACAAGAGTCAATATCATAGTTATTTGAGTTCCAAAAAAAGTGAAGATACTGATTTGTCATACTTCTTTTCAAAAAATGTTTTCTTAACTAAGGTCGATGCATGGATTTTTTACAATCTTATGGTCATGAAGATGTATATATAGTCATTGAAGGTTCTATATATGTTGCAGTGTTAATTTCATTTTTAGAGGTTCAACGACGGGTTAGTACGTGGATTTGAACTACTACATGAGCTAGCAATGCTGAGACTTGGAATTACAGAGCTTGCAGAAGGACATGAGGATAATATAGATTTTTATTTTTGCTGGGATATACATAAGTTTTTACTTGTGATAGCAGATTATACCATTTTAATCAGATTATCAATTAATGTTTGTCAGAAAATTAACCTGTAATTACTTAATAAGCAAAGGTGGATCAAGATTTGAACATTATGCGTTCTAGAATCTAGGATGACGACCTTAAGTACTAGTAACAACAAACAACAACATACACATTGGTTCATGGGATTAAGTACTAGTAAATAGACATATATATGGTTTGGACCAAAGCTACTTAATCAGTTCTAGAAAACCGGTATGATGAAGGCTACCCTACCCCTGTTAATAAGTGACATGAGTATTAGTATTTTTACATTGTCAATGCATAGAACTTAATTTCCTTTCTAATAAGTATCATGTATAGCTTACTTCTGCTTACTATGTCCTTAATTTTGGCTCTGGTCGTTATATGTCATGTTTGGAGGATACCTGCCTCTGTAATATAAGCAGCCACGCAGATGCTTTTACTTGCTACATTTAGATTACAGAACATACACATTGGTTTTCTGTCATCATTGAAATGTCAATGGTGTAGTAGTGAAATAATATTATGTCCTCTTAATTCATCTCAATTCTCAGAGAGAAAAATAAGTAATCATGTAAGTTATTGTTGGCACTAAGTTAGAGTATTATTGCTTCTTGAGAATCAATTGAATTCCATAAGTTCCTCTAGTCAGTATTCAACTTTTAAGCTTTTACCACATCCCTAATATATCTTGTGTTTTGTTTTTGCACTGCCCACTTTTTTTCCCCTTTGATATGAAACTGGCAGTATTTCTTTCATGGCATTGGAAAATTATATTCAGGACTACAGAATATCGGAATATAAGAAAATCCATTCTGTTGTCAAGTAAACTCACAGTTACAACTTTACAAGGCTATATATCAAACAATGAAATTTATGGAATGTTTACTGATATTCATTTTCCGGGAACAAAGTTTGTGGCATAGGCCCAGGCATTGTTGTTAACTGGATCTGCAAGGTGGTCAGCGAGGTTCTCCAATGGACCTTTTCCGGTAACAATGGCCTGAACAAAGAATCCAAACATAGAGAACATAGCAAGTCTGCCGTTCTTAATCTCCTTAACCTTGAGCTCAGCAAATGACTCTGGATCATCAGCAAGACCTAATGGGTCAAAACTGCCACCAGGGTATAGTGGGTCGACAACCTCACCAAGAGGCCCACCAGCAATACGGTATCCCTCAACAGCTCCCATCAGCACAACTTGGCAAGCCCAGATGGCCAAGATGCTTTGTGCATGGACCAAGCTTGGGTTTCCCAAGTAGTCAAGTCCACCTTCACTGAAGATCTGGGATCCAGCCTTGAACCACACAGCCTCACCAAACTTGACACCGTTGCGGGCCAAGAGCTCAGGGAAGACACATCCAAGAGCACCAAGCATAGCCCATCTGCAGTGGATCACCTCAAGCTCACGGTTCCTGGCAAAGGTTTCTGGATCTGCTGAAAGTCCAGCGGTGTCCCACCCATAGTCACCAGGGAATTCACCGGTCAAGTAGCTTGGGGACTCACCAGAGAATGGGCCCAAGTACTTAACACGGTCTGGACCATACCATGGGCTGCTAGATGAGGCAGACTTGGCGACAGCCTTTCTCATAGTGATCCTTCCATTTCCAGTGATTTCTGAGGCAGATGGTGAGAGTTTCACAGCCTGTCCAGCAAAAGAAGGGGAAGAAAGAGCCATTGTAGAAGCTGCCATGATTTATATCAAGAGAAAAGTGTTGAGTGTTTGATGGTATGAAATATTGTTGAAGTTGGCTGTGATGAGATGAAGTTGCAACAGTTAATTCACCATATATATAGGGAGTAATTAAGAGGGAATGAGTCCAAATTATCTAATGATATCTATATCTATGATCTCATTGGGTATCAAGATCCCATGTGTAGCAATTAATGCAACTTGCAATCTCTAATCCTTCCAATTTTCTAAGATGTTTACTAAAGGGACCCATCATATATTGTCCTCCTATGTGTGGCTACAAGGATTGAACTCTACCCTCTGATTTGTTGAGCTTACAATACTGATATCTCTTATCGTTTATCCATTGGGAATTTCTCCAAATTTTATCTATCAGCACTATAGCTTATTCAATGTAGAACTATGGTTAAGCCTTTCACTAAATAAATTAAGGAAAAGCTGAAATTCATTTTTATCATATTTTCAATTCATGTTTAACCTCTAATTACTTCATAAGCAAAGGTGGATCAAGATTTGAACTTTATGGGTTCTGGAGTCTAGGACGACGATCTTAAGTACTAGTAAACGGATTCTAAATTTTATTTGTGTACATATGTAATGAATTTAACACATATCACTACAACAAAAGAGACATTCAATGACAATAGATTTTCCGCAAAAACATTTAGCAGCTTTGATTTAATGTCATTGCATCCAAGAGTCACTAAAGCATTTGGCAACATTAAGGCAATGCAGAATATCATATTTCTTTTCAATTTTTTTTTAACCAAGGTCCATTCATGGATTTTTGAAAATTTTATGGTCATGAAGAGGCCGTATATATAGTCATAGAACATTTTATGTATGTTTAATTTAATTACTAGTAAATGGATTCTTTAATTTAATTTGTTTACATATTTAATGAGTTTCTTAACACATATATATATGGTTTGAACCAAAGCTACTTAATTGGTTCTGTCAAACATGTATGATGAAGCCTACCCCTGCCCCTGTTAATAAGTGACATGAGCGTTAGCATTTTTACAATGTCAATGCTTAGAACTTAATTTCCTTTCTAATAAGTGTTATGTATAGCTTACTCAGTTACTTGTATCTTCTGCTTACTATTTCCTTAATTTTGGCTCTAGTCGTTACTCATTACTATATGCCATCTTTGGAGGATACCTGCCTCTGTTATATAAGCAGTCGCATAGATGCTTTTACTTGCTACGTTCAGATTACATAACATACACATTGGTTTTCCCTCATCAATGAAATGTCAATGATGTAGTAGTGAAATAATGTTATGTACTCTTAAATCATCTCACTTCTCAGATACAAAAGTAAGGAATCATGTAAATAACATCATGTTGTTCAATGTTATTCTTGGCATTAAGTTAAGATCATTATTGCTTCTTGAGGATAAATTGAATTCCATAAGTTCCTGTGGTCTGTATATTCAAGTTTTAAGCTTTTACCACATTCCAAATGTATATTGCTTCTTCTTTTCTTTTTGCTCAGTCATCTTTTTTCCCCCTTTGATATGAATCTTGCAGTATTTCATTCATGCCATTGTAAAATGGAACTATAGACTACACTCTACACCATAATTAAAATATAAGAAAAATCCATTCTATTGTCTAGTAAACTGACAATTACAACTTTACAAGGCCATCAATTTATGATATTCATTTTCCGGGAACAAAGTTTGTGGCATAGGCCCAGGCATTGTTGTTAACTGGATCTGCAAGGTGGTCAGCGTGGTTCTCCAATGGACCCTTTCCGGTAACAATGGCCTGAACAAAGAATCCAAACATAGAGAACATAGCAAGTCTAACATTCTTGATCTCCTTTACCTTGAGCTCAGCAAATGCCTCTGGGTCTTCAGCAAGACCCAATGGGTCGAAGCTGCCACCGGGGTAGAGTGGGTCGACAACCTCACCAAGAGGCCCACCAGCAATACGGTATCCCTCAACAGCTCCCATCAGCACAACTTGGCAAGCCCAGATGGCCAAGATGCTTTGTGCATGGACCAAGCTTGGGTTGCCCAAGTAGTCAAGTCCACCGTCACTGAAGATCTGGGATCCAGCATTGAACCTATTAACATGTGGCAATTATCAAGTGTTAATATTGTTAGAGTTAGTTAGGCTAGTGGCAAAATGTACAGCTGGCAGGTTGTTAAGTGTAAGAGGTTGAGTCGGTTAGTTTAGACATTTTCATTGTATATATATGCAGAGTTTTTTCTTAATACAATTTTTCAATTTCTAGAAAGATCCAATTCAATGCTTCTCTGTTAATAACTTCGATCACCATTGTTGATCAGTTTGAGCTGAAGTTTAAGCTCATTGTTCATCATTTTCTCATGGTATCAGAGCAGTAGATCCTCGAGGATTCACGCTAAGCTTGATTAATTCTCTTCACTTGCGACCGCATCAATGGTAGGAGTAAAAATCGATTCAACTCATCCTCTGTTTCTAGGCACTGCAGATTCTCCGGGATCTGTCCTTGTTCCGGTGAAGCTCACTGGATCTGAAAACTATGGTTTGTGGAGTAGATCAATGCGAATTGCATTATTGGGGAAGAGAAAGCTTGGGTTCGTAAATGGAACATGCACGAAGGAATCGCAACTTGCAGAACTTCATGATCAGTGGGAAACGTGCAATGCTGTGGTTTTATCATGGATCATGAACTCAGTATCAGATGATCTCCTCACTGGAATTGTCTATGCATCGAATGCGCATCTCGTCTGGGAGGATTTGAAGGAGAGTTTTGATAAGGTTAATCGAGTCCGGATCTAGCAACTTCACAAGGAAATCACCACACTGATGCAAGGTACCAATTCTGTCTCAATGTATTTCTCAAATTAAAGGAGTTGTGGAGTGAATATGATGTGTTAGTTCCTTCACCAAGTTGTGGTTGTGAAAAATCGAAGGAGTATGTTGAGCATTTAAGTCAACAACGATTACTGCATTTTCTTAGTGGTCTCAATGAGTCTTATGACCAAGCTAGGAGGCAAATACTTATGAAATCAGTAGCACCAACTCTAGGTCAGGCATATGCCATGATAATTCAGGATGAAAGTCAACAAGTTGCTGCA